>PVIC010003512.1:0-68554 GCA_004025085.1 Thryonomys swinderianus | reverse complement strand
GGTTTAAAAGATTTTATAGGTCTAAACTTGCATTAATAAGTAAGTTTTCATTTGCAGACAGATAAAACTTGAGCTTTTCCAAAGTCTAAGAAACTACAGTTCATCAAAATCACTTGAAGGATTACTTTGGGTAACTTAGACATTTTATCAAAATTAGACCTCAGAGGGGAAAAAGGCAGTTTTAAAAAGCAGGCAATTTAAAGACAAAACTGAAGGCATAGAATTATATGAATGAGGACAATCACCATGAAGAAAAAGAATCAATATTATTTAGTAGGAAAGGATGCATTTCAATCTGTTAAATAGAATGTTAAATGTAAATATAACGCAGTAAATCACACAATACGTATCTATGTTTTTATATGTCATATGTGTTTATAGAAAGAAATACAGATGAAAGGTAGAAACTTTGGTGATAAATGGTGTGTGTTCTCATGCACCAAGTGCCAGTGTATGTGTTGACATTTTTATTTTCCAGACTTGAGAGGGTGGAGAGGGAAGAATGAGGATACAATGGGAAGAGAAGTAAAGTATTTTCTGAACAGCACTGATAGCTCTATTGCTTGCAACATGGAAGATGCCAGGGATACTGGATATGTCAATCATGCCCCCTTTCTTGATTCATCCCAAATTGCTTTCATTTTCTACATGGTATCTAATGTAACATTTCTTCTTTCTGCCCAGATTCTCCAAAATGGTGCTGTATTAGATTTCTGCCATAAATTTGCCTCATAATTTAGCTGAGTTTCCTTGGGGAGTAACATCTAAAATAAGGGCCTATATACAGGTAAGTTATTTAGAAGGTAACCTCAGGGAGTAGGAAGAAAGAATGGGGAGAATAAAGGAGGGAAAGGACAGTAGAAAGGTGTGCAGTTTAGGATCTTACTCAGGATGCACATGGCTCAGTTTTACCCAGAATATTCTGAGGAACATAAAAAATAACACACAATAACATGACAGAGAACTAACTGGATAATTGTGTGCATTTATCAGCTTCTGCCTGACTTGATTAAGAGATGTTCCTGAGCTCACTAACTCAATCACCCCTGGTTTCATAGGCTGATTGTTCCTTCTAGTTTCTGTGAAGTGAGAAAAACCAAAGTAAAGTTAGAAGACATGCAGGTCTTCAATGAGCAAGACAGGGTCAGCTGAAACAGGGAAAAGGCTTTGAGAACTATCTTCTGGTTGTTGCTGAAATCAGGGAGGAGGCAAAGAAGGTCTTGCTCAGTTCAAAAAGAGGAGTCTGATATTGCATCGATCTTTCAGGCTTATAAACTCTATAATCTATAGTTGAGTACTATCTAGCTTCCTACTCAACTGACCAGAATCCTCTTCCAAAATAGTAATTTATGTTTCTTGGGGGAGAAGTTTGCCAAGAAAAAGAACTTATTAATGAAAGCAATAAAGACATTCAAGACAAATGTATGTGTGGATGTATTTCTTGTATTTTTTGTATTCTACAAGCACATGGTACAAGTTTAAAAATACAGGGTTTCAGTGGAGCAAAGCTGTAATCTCAGCACTCTGGGGGGCCAGGGAAGAAGGACTACAAGTTTGAGGCCAGCCCCAGAAACTTAGCAACTTAGCAAAACTCTGTCTAAAATAAAAAGTAAACAAGATAAGGAACAATGAAATGAAATCAAAAGTGCTGTTGGGATTTAGCTCGATGTAAAGCCCTGAGTTCAATCCTGGTATTTGTCCAAAATAAAACCTATAAAAATTTATATATTAAATCAAAAACAACATGAAAAATAAACTATAGGGGGGATTTACTATAATTCAGTGAGATTAGACATTCTATAGGAACCCAAATTTCACTTTAATATTAAACTATAATTCCTAATTCTTGAGATTATTGTTGACTGGCATCATACTATGCTTGGCATTCTCCACTTTCTGGGATACTTTCTCATATACCAGAGAAGGATAGATGTCTGAGTGCACTTACTATTTCTCATCTTCCTTGCAACTTTCTTCCTGATGAGTTGTACTGGTGGCAGACACCAGTAGGTGAAAAGAAACTAGCATGAGCACCAACGCTCCCTCCTTCTTGTGTGGCAGATGCTGGCATTGCTGTCACCAGCTGCAGTGGTAGCAGGCAGAGTTGGTTCCAGCCTCCAGCAGAGTGGACACAGAGAGCCCCTTTCCCCTGTTCCTGCTTTGCTTCGTGCAGGACCCCTCTCACAGATTCACAACCAATTGCAACCCTGTCACCAACAGGCAACAGAAGGGGCCGTCAGCTATATTCCCAGGGGCTTCACTTCTGATCTTGGCATTGCCTTGCTTTATCCCTGTTCCTCTATCTCTCTTTTCTTCTTTTTTGATATGGTTGTCTGTGGTGCCCACACAATATACTATTGAAAGACAATCATCAGTGTGAAAAGTACAGGTAGGGCTTTAAGAAAATGATCAAGCAATTAAGGCTCTGCCCTCGTGCATAGAATTTATGCTTTTATGGGAGAGAACAAAGACAGTTGCCTTGCATCTTGCACCATGGGACTATTCAGAGAGAAGAATCAATTATGAATCAGAAGAGATGAAATATGTTGGCACCTTGCTTGAGGTCTTTTCAGCCTCTGTAACTGTGATAAGTAATCTTTTGTTGTTTATAAGCCACTCAGTGTACAATAATTTGCAGATGAAAACAATGCTGAGATTCCATCTCACTCCAGAAAAAATGGCTGCTATCAAGAAATCAACCAACAACAAATGCTGTCAAGGAGGCTGTGAGGAGAAAGGAACCCTTCTCCACTGTTGGTGGGAATGTAGACTGATGTAGATCTGTGTGGAGATTCCTCAGAAAGCTAGGATTAGAGGTCCCATTTGACCCTGCTGTTTCCCTGCTAGGTCTATACACAAAAGAATTAAAAGCATCCGACCACAGCAGTATATGTATACTCATGTTTATAACAGCATAATTTGTAATAGCTAAACCTTGGGAAAAATGCAACAGGACACTGGTTGAAGATTTTTAAAAATAAGATAGAGTATTACTCATCCCTAAAGAATAATAGAGACATTTATAACTAAATGAATGTACCTTAAGACCATACTCATAAGTGAAATAATAGGACACAGATGTGTAAATACTGTATTGTTTCTCTAGTGTGAGAAACTGAAGGTGTAAATGAGGTCCAAAATGTATAATAGGCGTTATGAAATAGAAAGAAAATCTTCAAAGGGGAAGGGGATCTGGGGAGTGACAGGGGAAAACAAAGAAGGGAAAGAAAAAATTTGAAGGTAGAAAGGAAAAAATGGAAACAAAGCTCATGTTTATGGAAGAGTTGAAGGAAGGGCAGAGGAATGAGAAAAATAAGAATCAAGTATTTCATGTACATGTACAAATTCTCAATGATGAATGTGGTCATAATATATACCTAAAATGTACCAACAAATTTAATTTAAAAATAATAATTTGCAGTCCAAATACACTAAGGCTATTCCCTGATGGTCTAGTGGTTAGGATTCAGCATTTTGTCTCTCAAGTACACAAATACTTTATCCCTTCTCTTCTAATACACACCTACAATTTTCACATGTAAGATGTTATCTCCTAGAAGTATGTGTTATGAGATTGTTTTTGCCCTCCCAAATGCACCCTGATTAATGAATGAAGAAGTGTTGTTGGGTGTTGTGTTTGCTTTTGCTTCATAACTCTGCAAATAGGCCCAGAATATTTTGTCATTTTTGTCTTATGCGAGAAAAAACCTGAGCACAGCATCTATTTTACTACTTTGCATGTATTCTGTGGTTTTTTTGTTTTTGTGTAGTGCTGAAGCCTACAAGTTTTCCCACTCAGTCTCCTTTCCTTGTCTGCCTTCTTTTATAAGTATCAGGCCTGTATCCCAGGTGGAAGGTGCACGCTGTCACTGGCCCCTGTAGTTCACATAGGTAAGCCCCTCCATACATCTCTTACATTGAAAGTGAGTTGGCATCTGCTTATCAAAGCACCTGAACCAACTTAGACCAGTTCTGACTGGAAACCAAATTTAACAGAAACACATTTGAAAGCAGGAGGGACTACTTACAAGACCACTCTCAAAGGTATGTTTTTGAAGGTTGTTTAACAAATTTAGAAATTATATGGAAAGCTCTTGTTTTCATAGTTTAACAAGTCCATTTCTTTAAAGATATCAAGATGTGGAAGAAGCTACCGGAAATTCAGAAGAGAAGAATCAGCACAATAAAGGTATGGAGTCAGATTAGGAGCGTGAGACAGTACAGAAGAAAGCATGATGAAGCACCTTAGTAAAAAAGGACTTAAATATAAAATAGAGACCTGCTTTCCTGAGACAGAACTAGAATCAGTCAAAATAAAATATAGGGTGAACACTTTCAGCTTACTGCAAAGCAATGTTGGAATATATCTTAATCATCAAATTATATTAACAGCTCACTAAACATTTTACAACATATTTGCAAAGCAAATATCCCCTTTGCGGGACATAAATGAAGGCCTTGGGGAGAGGGTGGCAGAAGCACTCGGTGAAGGCTAGAACCTGATACTTTTAAGACTCATCAAGTAATAAAGTTGCTGACCCTGTAAGGAATTTAATGAAACAGAAGTAGGTATTTTTACCATTCCTTACTTTTGTAACTTCCTATTTTCTAAGATCATTCTCATATGCATGATGTTGTCAATAGGACATGCTTACAAAAAAGCATATGCTGTGAGAATATGCCTGTTTACTGTGTCTCACTGAGGGCATCGATTCCTATCTCTGTGAAGAACATATGGACCCCAAAGAAAGAAATAAAGTGTATCGGTTTAAAAACAACTAATTAGAGCTGGTGATGGAACCAGAAATATCTTCCACCTTTACACTAAAACATTTCTAATTAGTTTCTAATGGATACAAAGTAGACAACTTAAAAATAGTTTTATTTATCTAAGCTACTTTTGGTGTTGCTGCTGTGGAACAGCGGTCTAGACAAAAGTGGAGTACAGTTTATTGTGCACAGAACATAGTTAAATTGTATTCATGCATATTTTTAAAATTAAATTCTTTATTGGTACATTTTATATACACCTCATAATCACACTCAACATTAGGGAATTTGTATCAGTATATGACACGACAATAAAAATGAGGATCCATTCATCTTCAAAGTGGGATGCACACATCCTAGGTCTCCTCTTAAGTTTCTCAAAACTGCATGAAACTAAAAACAAACTTCCATTAGTACAAATACAATTCCTGAAAAGATGGAAAAATGCCTAATGAGTCAGTAAACTGACATTCAGAAAAAGTTCACCTTGTGGTGAACTTGTGGACAAATGTTTGATGGCTTAGCTCAGATAGTATCACTGCCTTCTACAGTTACCTAGGCTAGAAAATTCAGTTATATTTAAGCCTCTCTTTCCTTTTAACCACAGTTAATGTGATTCTACAATATAAATTATACTATATATATATATATTGCAAATGTTCTCTGATTTCTATCCCCGAACTTCCAATTCAGAGCTTTATTATTACTTTATCCCTAGATGATCAAAATAGCTTTTTACTGCAAGGTTATGCCCCTTAACTATGACTTTACCCATCAGCCATCCCCTTTGTTGCCTAAACCATCTGGTCATCTCACTCTTTTTTTGAAACCCACCAGTGGCTTCCTACTTAGTCCCCATAAAGTAATTTTCCCAAAACCCCACTAGTAAAATGCAGAATTCGCTAGACATTGTTTTGCAATCCCTTTCATCTCTGACATGTTACAGATTTATGCTTCTCAGTAAATCTTGACTAAGTGATGTGCCGTTTTCAGACAACATTGTAGTTAAATAAACATAAATATGGCTATGTGATAATTTTCTTAATTTACTGAATTATTTTCATAACTATACCTGACACATCTCACGTTTGATTGCATATTACATAGCAGTGCAAAGTGTAGTGTGTATGTGTGTATATTGCAAGGGATATTGGAAATGATGAGTGATTGTGTATATTGGTTGCCTCTTATTTTCAAATATTCACATTTAACTCCCGAAAATTTGAATAACGCTGAATAAGAACAACAGCAGCTGGGTCTGGTGGCTCAAACCTGTAATCCCAGCACTCAGAAGGCAGAGGCAGGAGGATTGCTGAGTTTGAGGCTTGCCTGGGCTACATAGTGAGCTCAGGGCCTGTCTGAACTACAAAGTGAGGCCCTGTCTCAAAAAAAGAAAAAAAAAGAACAACAACAATAATTGGGATGATAGCATATCCCCCAAACTCTAACCACATAGAAATAACAAATGTTTAAAGTCCTATAGTCTCAGTTCTCGATACTTTTTGAATTGAAAATATCTTAAAAATAATAATTCTATGACATTATTTTGTCACTTCAATTGTATTATCACATAAACATTAGATATCTTTAAAATGTGCCTTTCATAAATAAACAATTTAGTTATTTATTTTATAAAAGAATAAAACAAAATTTCCTAACAAAATAACATGAGAATAACAATAGTTGATAAACTATATATCATAATCTTAAAAGTAGTTACTCAAAGAATAAGACATAGACAGAATAGATTCATATACTGATGCAAATTCCCCATTGTTATGTGTGATTGTGAGATGTATATAAATTGTACCAAGAAAGAATTCAATTTAAAAAAATAGATTCTTACAAAGAAGAAACAGTTAACATCACAAAACACTTTTCAATGAATTAAGAGAAACTAGTATTATAATGAAACAAATTAGCGTATATATTAAAGTATTTTTGAGACAATGAAATAATTTGGAGGAATTATTTGAACTTCTCTCTACTTCTTAGTTATCTATCTTTTGTTTTGTGGTCTCTTTATATATACTTTTCCTGTGTAATAGGAACAAGGCAATATTTAAGCTTGTGCTCTAGAGCTTACTATATGAGAGCCTCATGTTTATCTTTATAACAGAGTACCACTCTATCATGTATAAATACATTTTCCTTATCCATTTATCTGTTGATGGACATTTACGCTGTTTCCAAGATCTAGCTACTATGAATCATCCTACTATAAACATGGATATGTATGCATCCATGTAATATGATTATTTTAATTATTTTGGGAAGATACTTAGAAGGGGGATAGCTGGGTCAAAGGGAATTTCCATTTAAGTTTTATGAGGAATCTCCAACTGACTTCCATAGTGATTGTACTAGTTCATAGTCCCACCAACAGTGCAGAAGAGCTCCTTTTCCCCATATCTACACTAGGATTTGTTATTATTAAATTTATTGATGATAGTCATTCATTCTTGAATAAGTTATTATCTCAGTGTAGCTTTAATTTGCATTTCTAAAATAGCCAAACAGGTTATGTCTAACATTTTTTTTCTTTTATTTATTGGCTGTTTGCAGTTAAGTATCTGTTCATTTCAGTTCCCCATTTTTGACTGGGTCTTTTAGGTTGGGAAATCTAATTTTTTTAGTTCTTTGTGTATTCTAGATGCTAATCTTTTTTCTGAGGAATAGTTTGCAACATTTTTCCACTTTGTAGATTGTCTCTTTATTGTGTTGGTTGTTTCTTTGCTACTTAGAAACTGTTTGATGTTGCATGATTCTATTTGTTGAGTCTCAGTATTATTTGTTGAGCCAAAGGAGTTCTTTCCAGAAAGTTCTTCTCTACACTTATACCTTCAAGATTTATATATATTTTATCTTCCAGTAAGTTGTTTCTGTTAGCCATTAACTTATGGATGCTTGTTTCAAATATTAATTAAATCTTTAAACACATCTTCAATTATTTCTCTAGTGTAGATTTGTAGAAGTAGAAGTCCAAGTTTGAAGAAAAGTGAAAGGTATATATTATTCATATATAAATTTTTTCTGAAAGTGTGCTGATCATGTGAGAAAATGTTCATCTCAGTAACATCTAGTCACTACAATGCAGTATCTTTCTCAATAAATATTTTTAGCCATTTTAAAACTAGATTTAACTTTATAAGATAGTTGAATATTTTCCTCATGGCTATTGGTTCTTTGTTTCTATTGTGAATTGTCTATTCTTGGCCCATGTTTCCAAAGGAGTATGAAATAACACATATTTTGCCAGCAGGTTTCAACACATATGGGAAAAAGATATATTCATGGAATGTGCCTTTGAACCTGCATTCAAAAGAACCCAAGCAGAGGTGAATGGTGAATAAAGCAATTGCTTTTTGCTTAATGACACCAGTGGAGAAAGAGTTTGTAGAACATGTTGTTCTTGAAAATAAAATATCTGTGGCTCACAATGTAGGCTTACCTACAAATGGCCTTCAAAAGTGCTTTCATAGAAGGAGCTGCTGGATACATCATATAAATATCTGCCTTTTGTATCACAACACTTCTTTAGAAAAGTTGAGCTAATAGTACTTTCAAGCCTAAATTTAGGAATTGATAAGTCACATAGCAGAGAAGCTGGAAACTTCAGAGTGATCCTTGATATGGGCCCTCTCCAATTGCTACCCCATTCCTGTTCATGTCTCTCAGGTGTCAATCATTAGATCCTCCTGGATGTATCCCTTTGCCACCGCTGTAACTTCAGCCTTATGACACCCCACCAGGCTCTTTGTAGCAGTTGTCTATGTGTAAAATTGGTCCCAGTAGTATTTATCCTATATTTGAGTTTTATCAGAATTATGTCTATTAAGTACATTTTTTCTTAAAACTAGTAAAAGCTCATCAGAGAAAATACGAATGCCAGAAAATTGAAAAAGAAAATAATTGTAACAAAATCTTAACTTGGAATTAAAAATTAAGATACCTACATATATTCTTTCAGTCTTTTTATTTAAGTAAAAATAGAGTTATCCTGAACCTGTGTATGAACATACACTGCTTTAACTCACAGAACATGATATTAATTGAAAACATCTTATGGTTTTGAACATTTTTCTACATCAAAACTTTTAAGTGGTTGAGTATGTGTCACTGCATGGAATTTCAGGTCACATGCAATATTTTATTATTATGAGCAAGGCCACAATAAAGGCCTTTATAATTAAATATTTTAAGGTTTCAAAAGTGTTACTTGTTTTCTTCCATCCAATACAGTTATAGAGAAATTTATTAATTTCACTCTTCTTTCCTAGGAGAACTACTCTTTTCTGGGAGGCAGTAGAATTTACTTTTTGTCTTTGTTAATTATTCTCTATGTGAGGATTCTCTTGTCTCTCTCATTTGGCATTCTGTAAGTCTTTCCCTTCCTTGGGTCTTTCATTATTCAAAAATGCTGAGACATTTTTCTCCATTATTTATTTAAATAGTGTCTTCTATTTTTCGTTGTCTTCCTGAGACTTTCTCTATCTAGATATGGCAGTTCTGTCCTCTATAACTCTGAGCTTCTCTGTGTGCCACCTCTTCCTTCTTTTCTGATGCCTTCTGGGAGAACCTCTCAATCCGATCTGTGAGCTCATTAAATTTGTCTTCAGATACTTTACTCCAACTCTTTAACTCATTGTTATCATTCCCACTCTTGTTTTCCAGTTACACAAATTTTTCCATACTTACTAAAAATAAGATTATTCATCCAATTCTAGAAACTATGTACACAAAAGGTATATTGTCCAGCATTGTGTACATGTTCCACTAAGCTATGGAATCTCACAGGATTCTCATTATTTTGACCACGAGTTCCCTTCATAGTGTCCACTGCTCTGTCTTACTGTTTGTGCAGTAGAAGAGCTGAAGGACCACAGGCCTAGTTTGGCCTCAACAAAGAAATTTAAGAAGCAAGAGAAGAGAAGAGTGAGGCAAGAGTAGACACTTGTGCAAACATGTAATCTCTGTTGCTCTTTCTCTTTTACTGTGGCCCCCACAGGCATCCTCTCCAAGAGAGGTTTCAGGAAACAGCAGGAGGCCACTTCCAACCTCGAAGTCCATCAGCCTTGTGACTCTAAATGGAGGGAAGCAGGAATGTGTGCCCAAAGAGAGTGGTGGGGTAGAAACCTGTTCGCTCCAATTCATCTCCTCATGCATCTTTTCTGAGCTACCAGGATCCTATACCTCAGACTCAGATATCTGGCCTGAAACATTAGCAAAATGACAGGATTAAGGGTTCCCAGGCAATAGGAGGAAAATAAATTAAAATTTTCATCTCCAATTCATGCGCTCACTGCCCTATCCAGTCACCCTATATCTCCAGTGCTATGCGCGTGCGCGCGCGCGCGCACACACACACACACACACACACACACACACACACACTGCACTCAGTCACAGCCATAGATGCAGTAATCAAAGATCCTTTATGTTCCCCCATTGGATTTCTGCAGTTTTGTTACATGATTTGTTTCTAGAGTCTGTTTCCAAGTTCTGTTTTTTGTTTTTTGTTTTTTTCCTTATGGTCTCTGGGATTGATCTGGGGCAGGGATATATAATACCCTGTCTAATTTTCCATCTTCATAGAAATTAAAAGCTCATAACAAATCTTTATTCACCTCCATATCAGTTCCTTTAAGATAAATCCTTAGACATGGCAAAGCTGTGCTATAGCAAACTTGAAAGTTTAAGGGTTTTGAACCATCTGCCAAACCGTCCAGAATTATACCTTAGAATAAATATGTTGTTAGGTAATTTGTATCTAGTCTTGTCTGAACAATCTGGAGTCAGATGACTGCTATGGACCTAAGTGTGCCATATCCAACCACAGGCTATTTTGTCATATGAGGAGCCTGCCTCTTTCCTACATTTGTCCTTATAATAATGTTATCATTATTATTTGGTGGATTTCAGTTTAATATCATGTACTATGAAGATCTCTCTTCAAGTTCCTCAGATGTAGTCTCTACTTACTTTTGTTACTTGTAATATTTTGTTCATCATCTATTGTAGCACTATGCATTTTAATTATCTGTCTAGATGAGCTCCTATGTGGCACAATTCTTTTGGATGGAAACTTTATCTACCTTTTTATTGCCAGAGGCTTGTTGTGAAAGTCACCATGCTAGGTGACCAATCGATATCAGCAGAACAAATGAATGAATTTTCAATTACCTATTCTACCCTCTAAGTGTGCAAAACACTGTTAAGCACTTTCATTCAATCTTCAAATTCCTTGTAGTATTATCTTCACTTTGAAACACTAGAGAGGTCAGGTGGTTTGCCCAAGGTGGAGCTGTACTTTGAGTTCCTGTCTAATTCCAAACTGCACACTTAACTACATGGATCTATCATTTCTGCTGTTTCTGTGTTTTGATGAATGTGGGTGGAGAAGATAAAGAATATTATTCAATAACAAACCTTGCTAGTTTTCTTCATGAGGCCACCTAACCTAATATAAACTAATATTTGAGAGCCATCACGTTCACTGTCCAATAAACTGAAACTAGAGGATTCAATTATAACAACTGCAAGAAATAACCTAAATAGTTTCTTCTTATAACAATCTTGCTGAAAGACTATTAAGAGGACTTACCTGAAATATTCATTTACCTATGATATGACACAATCCGTACCTTCTTGTAACAGTTCCATCTTAAAATGCTGTTAAGCTTGTACAGTCTTTATTATTATCTCCTGGTAAGGGGATGGGGCAGGGAAAGGATTTAAGAGTGTTACAGACAGGAGAAAGAAACCACAAACACAACTGGAAGTGGTGGACTGAGCAAGCAATACGTGTTCTTTAGTTTCTGATATCATCTCAGGGAATCATTAGCATCTAGTTAATGACAAACGTGGGGAGCGACCTTACTGATTCCACTGGCTTCCCGAACAATCTCACAGAGCACACGGAGAAAACATGCTGAATTACATCATTCTGACACCTCCGGAATATATGCACAGTGGAAGGATAACCATATGAGCCCTGCAAGGTCAAGTTTTCAACTGTCTTCATCATCTACTTCCTGGCAGCCAACCAGGCCGAGGAGGTGGAATGATGGCCCATGCCACCTGATCTTCTCCGCCATGCTCTTGTTATTTCAGGCCCAGAGACATAGTCCAAGGTAAATGTCACCACCATGTATTCCCCTAAAGCTGAATAAAAACAAAGACAGAACTTATTGATTTTTTAAAATTAATTTCTTTCTGCCAGACTTCATTTAGGCCCATTGCCTACTTTCTTTGAGAACACCTGGGCAAGCAGAAATTTCCATGGCTGATTTAGAACATGGGAAAACTAAGCTATACAGAGCCTAGTTTTTCTTGTCCTTCAGCGGGAGCGTAGAGAGATCTTCAGCAAGGGTGTGTTGGTAGCTCAAAGGGTGAAGGGGAGCAACACATCCAAGAAAATTCCCCTAGATGTCAGGGTCATGACCACATTCTGATGTTATCTATTCTGGAAGTCAGAGACTTGTTGTTAGACGATACTCTGTTTTGTTGGCAAATTTCTGTATCTCTTTGTGTGCTGTAATTGACCATTTCCTTATATATTTTGGGGGCATTTTGAGAAAATACGTATGAGGATTCCTAAATATGCAAAGTAAGAACCCATTATCTTGAGATTCTTTGTGAAAAAGAGTATAATTTGAGAATAAGCCCTGAGGAATGTGTCCTAACATGTTGTCTACTTCTGAAAAACTTTCATAAGAATAAAATTCTAAGTATTCTATGAAGGTCTTCAGGCAGGATGTGTTAACTCAAAAATAAAATGTGCTGCAATCTCAAATGTTCTAGGAACTAAGTACATTTCAACATGAAAGGTAGGTGTGAAAGGCCACTTCACAGTGAAAACAGTTGCAATGGAAGAGTTACCATCACATCTTCCTTCTTCAGTAAACATTGCAATGTTAACCTCTGCAGTCCTTCTCCCTTGCTGATAATGAAAAGAGCATCTTCTTATTAAAACAGCCAACGTGAACTGTGACAGGTCAAGGTGGTATCACTTGGAGATGGGCAGGTGTGATTTAGGTCTTGTCATGAATAAATGACCCTGCAGAGGCTGTGAGTCTTCTAACTCCTGGGTCATGACCCTTAGAATGGAAATAGACCAAGTTATGTCCACCTTCATAGGTGAAGTTTAATGTCTTATACCATGCTTATTTTGCTTAAGATCTCTCTCATCTCTCTCTGTATCTCTGTGTCTCTGTGTCTGTGTCTGTCTGTCTGTCTGTCTCTCTGTCAGATACACACACACCTGGTTAGTAACTGATATGCAAAAAATCAAAATTCAGCCTCATGTCACCAAAACCTAAAGGTGACCCAGGTCTGGTTGCTATTCAGACAGCCCTACTGCTACGCAAATGTATGGCAGGCCACAATTGTTTTGTGCTAGGAAACAGATAAATGACATGGATTGAAATGATGGTAAATTTAAATTGATGGCCTAATTAGTATTATCTCTTTTTGTATTCATTGTAAGAAAAATTATCCAGGAGGAACTCATTTTGCATTAATGTTGATATAAAGTGTAATTCTCCAGGATTTTCATTGTAATTTGGCATTAATTAATGCATCATTATTTTAAAGTGTTAATTAAATTGTTACAGAAAGGGACATCTGCAGTGGCTCTGAAAGGAAATCACATGAACAATTAGTTTTGTATAGGTCTGTGCCGTAGTCTCCAGGATCACACGCACTGCCGGTCGCAGGCCAGAGGAGGCTGCAGACTGGAACACGCGGCCACCTTCCATTCCCAGTTCATCACGTTCCTGAGAGGAAAAGGCAGACTGTGGAGCTCAGACCTTCATGATGTGGTTGGAACAGGATGCACAGCAAAAGAACCATAGTTCTTTACTAGATTTTTCTGGGAGCCTGGCAGACATCACTCACAACTTTCCATGTCAACAGAAAGAACAGCTGATTCCTTTTCTTATAAAGTGGCCTAAAGATCTCATAAATAGGCAGCTATCAAAAGCTAGGTTGATACTTCTACTGGTAATAAACTCCATACAATACTGTAATAAATCAAAGGGGAGGTAATCTGTGGTAATGCCTTACGCAGTGGACCATCATTGTGAAGGCATCTGCAAGTCATTGAATGTGATCATGGCTTAAGATATATAATTCCAAGGAAATTCCACTATGATTTCATATGTCAAGGAATTGTGGCAATTAGATTGCAATGCAGACTGCAATTCAATGGAACTTGGAATCGAGAGGGGATATTTAAAGTAGGCTCTCAAACATGCTATACTATAGTCCTATAGGACACACAAATTTGGGGAATCCTATTCTGTCAGCAGTATTATCCTA
Organism: Thryonomys swinderianus; assembly: GCA_004025085.1. Lineage (NCBI taxonomy): Eukaryota > Metazoa > Chordata > Mammalia > Rodentia > Thryonomyidae > Thryonomys > Thryonomys swinderianus. Next base: position 54,463 of record PVIC010003512.1, on the reverse strand, counting down.
AATATTGGCCATGTAAGGCTTTGCTGAATGAACAAGAACTGCAAACCAAGATTTGCATAGGAATAGTGTAAAAAGATACCATAGCGTTGTGCCACATACAACTATGAAGACTTTAAATTGATTATGTATTTTCTACAGGATATCAACTTACCATTATGTCCTTAGCCCTTTCTTTGAGAGCCACAAATCCCAAATTTCCCAAGCTCTATGCTATTTTCCTCACGGATATCTCTGTCCTATGAGCATAAAAGGCAAAGTTCAGATTCCTGGAATCAATTTGAAGTCTCTCCTCTTTGCACCAAATGATATGTTGAACAGAAAAGATGCTGTTTCTTAGCCCTTAGGTGAATGCAACGTATTTTCCTCCTTCACAAAGACCCAGACTCCACACAGATCTAGACTTCTCTCATCCAGCTTGCATCCTGATGCCTCACTTGCAGCCTTACTCAGCAAATAGTTAATTAATAGATGGTTTCATATAGCTTATCAGTAGTGGTTTTCCTATGAAGAGGTGGCCACAGGCTTTCATAGATTTGACAGGCTACATTTGAAAGTGATGGATTTTACAGAACCAGTGTTCCCCAACCCAAAGTGCTGAACCTTGCTGTGGCAGGTACTGTTTATTATCAGAAAGGACTGTGAAATGGCACTTAATAAGGAAGACTTTTTTGTGGAAAATATAAAGAAATAAATGTTTAGAAGAAAAAACAAAAGGAGGAAACAGAACCACATAGCATTTAAATCCTGGCAGATACAATTCAAGCTGCAGAAATGTTGCGTGACTTTTAGACGGGGTTTAGGAGTTCACTTTGTGCCCTGAGATTTAAACTATTTTCAGATGAGCTCTCGGTAACTCCAGACATTCTTAGAGTCAAGGTGAATGTGAGGCAAACAATTCTGTTTACCTTTGAGTCTACATTCCTGATTTAGCCAAAATATTTGTTTATCGATTATCTTTATGTACTTTACTAAAACTATTTACTTCCTCCTGGATGTCTGGCTTCCAAAGCACTGAACTGGGGACGAGGCAAGAAGTTGAGATTACAAGATAGCAAAACATTTTACACTGAACATTACAAACACCTGGGCTTAAAGGTCATTCCCAGGCCTGACCAGCACCCAGAACTCAGTCATTCTCCCCTCCCGGCTTCCCACCTTTTCTTCTCCTCTCATTTCCCCAACTCTTTCCCTCCCCTTTCTACAGTGAACTTCAGCCCCCCAGCACTGCTCACCCCTTCTGCAGGACAGTTTAGCTTCCTCTTTATTTTACTTCTACTTTCCTACCACACCCTGAGGCCTTGCTCTGTGAACCAAAGTGGGTCTGTCAAGTTAATTTTGCCAAACAAAAGGCTATTTAGTTTTAGGAAACAGAAGTTGCATTCAATTGTGGTTTTCAGTATTTTTTTTTTCCTCTGTTGAGTTTGTCTTCTTATAGTTTCAATGGTTACCTTGGGCTTTTTCGAGAACTCTGGTTTCTTTGTTAACAATGCTTCCACCACTCACAGCTGATGCCAATTCCTTACCGCAAGTAACATGTGTCTAGTTTCCTTTGTAGGTGTTTTTAAATGCCGAAGTAGGCTCTTCTGCCCACATTGGGCACTAGATAAATGTTGCTAAGGAGTAAGAGCCAAAAGAAATTCGCAGAGAATATAAGCAAAGTATTTCCAGGACCAAGGCTTGGATATGGGAAAGAGAATATGCCCAAAAGCTTATTGCCTTCCCAGAAATGGGGGAACTCCGCAAAGGACATCAAACTAGCTTTAATTTTTAAGCAGAAGATGCTCTGCATTATTTGCTCTAAATTTAGTTCTGTGGCATTCAGTTTAAACCACCCTTTGTCCAATAATATACTTCCTGGCCTGCCCAGAGGTCTTGGGGAAGCATTTTATCTTTGATATAATTGCCAGGGTGAATCCCTAGTTATAACATACTCTACAGCATATAAAATAATTGTTGCGACTGAACCCATCACATAAATATTAGTGATTGAAGAGACCGGTTGGAATAAATCAATGTGGGTGACATATTTAATAAACTTTGTATAAACATTGTTTGCAACAGCTATAAATAAAATTGTCTTTAGGAATTTTACATATTGCACATCCCTCTATTCATGGAGAGGCACAAGCATGATTTCTAGCTGCACTGAATGACAAGCAAAGTCTTCTAAACCTGCCCAGATGAGTACAGGCAAGTAGAGGTGAGGCTTATGGCTGAGGCAGGTCAGGCAAGTGCCAAGGCCTGTTCCACGCCCTGCGAGCTCCAGCCCCTTGCCTGCCACTGGGAACCAGGCTCACTGTGGGGAGAGCTCCCAGCCAGCATGCTTCTTTCTTTTCTCCTCTTTTTTTTTTTCTTTTTTAAAGAAAAGCCACACCATAAATAAAGCATGATGGAGATGGCATTTTACATTCACACAGATTTTGGCATAAATAAATAAAAGGGATTTTGTTCAAATTCTGTCATCCTTCCATGCCATTTTAAAATTATCTTTCTCTACCAGTGCATCGTATTCGGCTCTACTGAGAGTCCTACCAGCTCCCCCCAGTGGCTGACCAAGCTCCTGTGAAACCCAGGGGTCCCTCACCGGACCATGCAGCCTAGTGGTTCAACCTGGAATCACTTGTGAGATGACGAGTTTCAATCGCTCTAGGAATTCCACCCCAGTCTTAAAGTGATGTATCATTTTTTGGAAAAGTGTGGCATAAGGGTGGATTTCAGCTGGTTAGCTGAATTGTCTCCCATGCAAACTCGTATGTTCCATTGGTCCCATTTTACAGATGAAAAGCCACCCACTGAAAGGCAGCAACTGGAGTGCTGAGAGGACAATGCTCTGCCATTTGACCCTTGCTAGGACCTGTACCTGAGGGCTTCCTCTTAGCTTGGAAGAGGCCTTTTCATATTCTCAGATTTATTATCATTAGACACTAAAGGATGACAAATTGCAGAAATATTTAGGTTCCGTTTTTAGAGAGGTCAGACGTAATACAGTGTGTCTTCAGCCTTAAGCTTAATGAAATGTCACATACCCATTTGAAAATTCAGGTATGAACTATGTCTCTTACATTGTTTGAAATTTACAACTTTCACATTTATTTTTATTAGTAATATTTTAGTCCCTCAATATATTTCTCTGGCACTAATGGAAAAAACATGGTCTCTTCAAGCAGCCAAAATAATCTCTCTAAATTCCCAATGAGTTTAATCAAAGGCCATGCAATTTAATAGCTAAAGTTACTGCTATATATTTCCAGTGTGCTGGGTTCAAATCCCATTAAATTAGGCTCTAATTAAAATTCATCTTAACTTTTTTTATTGTATAATTGTTTTTAATTCTTAACCTCCTTTTACTCAAGAAAAAAAAAATGAGATTTTTTTTTTTAAGCCAGGCAGGAAAAAAAGAGCAGCTGAAATAAAGAATGATATGATGTTTTTTAAAAATGTAGCTGGAGAATTGGGTATGCAACACAGAGGATCAAGAGACTTAATTAGGACTCAACTGCTTAGTTCATAGTAGTTCTTGTATCTTTATAAGAGCTAAGAGCAAAACTAAATCATGTGTAATTTGCCATTATTTTCTGAGAGCTCTTGCTGAAATGTTACTTTTCCTTTATTCTTTTTTTTTTCATTTTGAGAGCATTGTATCAGACCTTGTATATATAGCTTGCCACTTGCCTGCTGTCACAGAGAGAAGTGACAACACTTGTCACTACCAATCTCTTCATGTCTGGTCTCATCTGAGCGATACATACAGCCTGATTTCCAGGTGTTTGTTGAAACCCCAAGTTATGTAACATGTCTTTGCTCTGCTCAGAATTGAAACAGAAGCACCACAGGGGGAATAAATTCTTAACTCTCTAGGCACCGTGTGAATTCATTCCAGATTAGTTAGGCCCAGAGTAAGGAGGCATCACAAAATTGAGGTGGAGCCCGACAGATTCCAAGGTGGTCAAGTGGAATTAATAAAAAGAAAAATTCACATACACTTACAAAGCAGAGCAAGACAAGAATATAGTTTGAAAAGGTAGCCACATCTATGAGCTCTACTTGTAGGAACAACAACAAAAAATAGCAATTAGTTTCTCTGCTTGCCAGTTTACATAATAAGGGCAACCACTTATCAATGCCTTTCTGTAATACTACTATGCAACTATACTGTAACTTATAAATTTTAAATACTATGCATTGATCTTTCACAGCAGTACTTGAAGACTTTGGCTCTTTTCAACACATATACAAACACACGTGACTTCTTTCTCCTTCCAGTCCTTGCACTCAAATTTAACACCTATAGTGTTATTGCTGTTAATATGCACACACACTTCTTTGACATCCTTTCTGCATCATCAGCTCTATTGTTTACAACTATTTTTGTATTGGGTTGTATCCTTCTGTAGCTTTCAGGTAAAAAGTGAATTTAGCAATCTCTTTCCTTTCAAAGCGTTAGCATTCCATGGTATGAGAGGCTGGTTAGTGTACAATGGCCAGTTCAGTTTTCACTAAACCATCCTACTGTTGTTATCTGAAGATCTAGAGTAACTTTATTTTTGCAGCAAGGACTCTCAAATTTCCCCTCTTTTCTCCAGCATTTGGAATTAAACATGAGAGTGAAGTTAACGTGGGAATATGGGAAGTGGGAGTGGTCTCAATATTCATAATTTTATTATGAAAACTTTCCTTTAATCCTAAAACATGCAGTTCCCTCCCCTCCCAAATCTCTTCAGTCCCTAGTGTACCACAGCCCTCTCTTCTGGTGTTATTATTTCATATTGGTGGTTTTGGTTTTAAAAAAAAAGTTTCTGTTGTTTCAAGTTAGATATATCCACTGCAGAACTAGCATAAAAGAAGCTATCATCCCACACCACCCTTCCTTTAAAAACTACTGAGAGCCTGATTGCTTTTTTAGACAACTATAGAACCATCTGTTTGCTCTCCCTTCCTTTTCCAACCGGCCCGGGGGTCCTATCATACTGCTTATAAAGACTGTTAAGTTTTGTTTTTATATCCTGAGGGAATTAGTCAAAGCATAAGATTTAGACCTAGATAGACATGTTCTTGACCACTATTTACTGTCTTGTATTAGATATTTTGGGGTTTCAATGCCTTCATTATTAAAATAAGGTAACATCTCAGAGACTCTTTTTATGCAGCTATCACAACAGGTATATTATACCAGTATATTAACACCTAAACTTGCTTTGACTTTTTTTCTTTTTATCTTGAAATCTTAGTAGGTCATGGTTTCAGGTATGATTGAATTAGCTCTGTATAAAGACAGAAACAAACGCTAAAAGAACTGTGGCTGAAACAACACGTAGGTGGATTATTCTAGGCAAGGTAGGAACTGAGGCTCTTTGTAGATTTCTATACTGATGTTTTAAAAAACAGAAATGAAAATAGTATTTGACATCCTTTTGCATATTAGGTGGTTAACACAGTATTTGTATAACAAAAAGTGCGATAACTGAAAAAGGAAAAAAATAGAAAATCTAATCCTTCAGGTTAGTTATAACCAATTATTTGACAAGGCATTTGGAAGTATAGGATGTTTATCAAGGCTTGAAGAATTCACCCACCAAAAATCTGGTGGCATATTCTTACTCGCCTACAATTGTTTAGAGTGAAAACAAGCACTTGGCAATTCAAATTTTATCTTCAGTAACAAATTCCTGGTTATTCCATTTTAGGACCACTCTCTTAGGCTTATTTTTCCCCTTGTGGCACATCTTCTTAATCTACCAGCTGGATAGATCTGACAATAAAAATAATAATAATAATAATAACCACTCTGTATATGCTACATGTGGGCATCTGTTAAGAAAACTTCACTCATCTTGTCTATATTAATATCAGTTAAGATTAGCTTTTGCCCTATTCTTAAACAAACATTTAATTTCTATCAAAATTGGAAATAGGCTCAGCAAGTTCTAGATCTAACTTTTGTAAGTAAGTCACTATTCATTCGCCATCATTCCTCTGGAGCCTGGAAAAATTATTACATTCTTGCTGAGACAAAATTATGACAACTTAAGGATTAAAAATATCTTACTTTTCCTAGAAAGTCTCTAATCATTTTCTAGAACGCTGTGATTATTTTCTGCTAAACTGAATGTGAAAGAATTTGCTGAAAATATCTCTGATAACTTTTTATTTCTGGGTGTAGTACTGGAAATTTTTATTTCTCTAAATCTTTCCAGAACCTGTTAGGGCCAAGTAAATCATGACCAGGGACCATTTTTTTTAATGTATTCTGTGTAAATTGCCAAAGGTTAGATTTGCCACCACATTTATAAATGTGTCAACTGCAAAGGGGGATAGATCCCTCATCGTGACAGAGATAGTTGATTTCGTCCCACTCCCAAGAAAAGAAAGAGGAATCAAGCAGCCTGTGAAGTCCTATTCTGTATCTACATAAGGCAGTGTATTTGCTGATAGTTTATGCCTTCAAGAGAGTGCATTAAGGGAAGACCCTGAATGATAGACAGAGAGTAAAATGTATTTTATATGGAAGATGGTGACCTATTTGGGACTGAGTTACTTTTGAAATTACTCCCAAATGAATCGTGATGTAAGATCATTTTATTTACTAAAAGTTCCTTGCGTGTTTGTGGTCATAAAAACATTTCACTGTTGGGCCAGAGGGTTAGCTCAGTGGTTCCGGCACCTGCCTCAAAAGTGCAAGGTCCTGAGTTCGATCCCCAGTAACCACATACAGTGCTGGGCGTGGAGACTCACGCCCACCAACAATCAATACCACACACCACTGTGCCGGGCATGGTGGCTCACACCTGTAATCCCAGCACTCGGGAAGCAGAGGCAGGAGGATTGCTGAGTTCGAGGCTTGCCTGGGCTACATAGTGAGCTCAGAGCCAGCCTGAACTACAAAGCGAGACCCTGTCTCAAAAAAATAAAAATAAAAAAAATTCACTGTCATGAGGCCACTTCATCCTCCCAGGAAATTATGATTTCTAAAACACAAAATCTCAGCAAGATGTCCATCGGGCAGCAAGCAAGGCTGTTTAAGCTATCAATAGCTGGGCATAAAAGTCCCCACACTTTCCAGTTGGACAATATACTTGCCTGCTTCATCCGGTGATAACAACTCAATCCTCTGAACAGATGACATGTTGAATAAAAGAATCTTTTCAAATTCATGGAATACGTCGGTCTCATCATTCTCATGTATCACTTTTTGCAGGGATTTGTTCTATCATTTTAGAGTCTGGAAATGATTACTGCACCCCATCAGTATTCTCGAGGTGCAGGAGGAAAAACTTCATTCTCCTTCTGAATGTTCCATAAGGAGAAAGATAATCTTTTGGAATCAATTAACTGTACAGCCTAGATTTTTTATAAGTTCCTTTACACAGAAAACTAAGTAAAACATTCTTCAGTGAGGTTTTAACTTTCTATTTTTTGTCAATAATTGTTATATAACAGAGGCACTAGATTTGTAATTGGGCAGAAAAAAAAACCCTCAGTCTAAACAATTACATCCAGGAAATTTAATTCTGAATTCACAAATCTTTTAATTGGGAAAGCCACAAGAGAATTCATTCTTCCTAGTTTATACTCAATAAGAATCAATAGAGACATGATAACAGTTGCATTTCATAGTGGAAGTTTGTTTGTATGTGGCTGATTTTGTTGGTGACCTGTGTCTGGAGTCCAGTCAACCTTTACTCAGTTCACTGAGTTCATTTTCTTCTACTTTTGAGCAGTTTAAAATAAAAATCACAAAATCTGCTGAAGGATCTAACAGGATCTCACGTGTTGAGAAGATGGGAAGAACTTGCTCTGCAACCCTCTACACAAAGTAGAAAACTAGCAACAGTCCACAACAGATGCCTGGTGCCAGAAATAGCTGAGAATACTGCAGAAGTTGGACAGTCCTGTCATTTATATGATGATAAGGGATTATTCTTTTCCAATATGTAGATCTTTATCTAAACAAGGTTGAGCATCTGTCACATAAGCTAATGTTAGTTGGCTTTCCCACTGCTGAGACACAATACCCAATAAGAACTTAAAGGAGAAGAGGTTTAATTTAACTAATAGTTTCAGGGGGTTAAAGTCCATATGGCCTTGTCTCCATGGCAGCAGAAACATTATGACAGAAGGTTATGGTGAAGCAAAGCTGCTTGGGTCATGGTGGACAGGAAGTACAGCTGGAATACTGCACCAGACAAGGAGGAGTTAGGGGTCAGGTACAGTAATCAAGGTCATGCCTCCATGATCTACCCAGACACACCCAGATATATGTTCAGCCAACCTGCTGGGTGGCCTCCAAACCAGTCGTAGCAACATGATCAAGTTTGATCATCACAGGCCAATGGCCAGACTGACCTCCTGCAGTGCTGACAGGCATTAATGTTGACAGTGTGACATCTGGGAGTGAGAAGTGCTAAAGGCTAAGCGAGGCTGAAAGCAGCTAGTCTACCTAGATCCCTTTAAAGTCACTGCTCAGGGCAAGGTTTGCCCCTGCGTTATTAGGTAGGAGAGTAATGGCATCTCTTCCCTTAAAGATTTTTTTTGTAAGAAAAGGGACCAAGGGACCTCCACAGATGCCTCCCTGCACACTAAGTTCCCTGGGATTGGCCAAGGTTTACAGCTTTAGGTTTAAACACAAACATGCCAAACTTGTGTAAGGGGTTCTCTGCTTTCAGGCAGTTTGTAATCTATTGTTAGGATGCAAGTGCAGATAGAGAATAGCTCAAGAGCAGTATATGTCACTATGAATAAGAAATCAAAAATAGAATGCACAGACATTTGCCAATTCATTTCATCACTGTATCTCCAGTTTCTCAGACAGCACCTGGCACATTGTAGGTGGCTTACAAAACTTTAGATGAATGAATAAATGAATGAAAGATTTCACACAAAATTAACTCCTGTCAAGCTAGAAGTTTCAAAACTAAAAAAGTTAAATCTCAAAATGTTACATACAATTTTATTTATACAATAGTCTTGAATAAACAGAATTACAGAAACAATGAAGAGATTACTAGGGGTGAAAAGTGGGTGTGGATGTCTAAGTATATTGGGAAGGGCTGTTGGAAGGAAAGATTCTGCACGTTGATGTGGTGATAGACATGCAAATTTACACAGTTGAAGGGGCTGGAGATTTGGCTCAGTACTTCCGGCACCTGCCTCACAAGCACAAGGTCCTGAGTTTGATCCCTAGTAACTACATACAATGCTGGGCGTGGAGACTCACACCCACCACAATCAAAACCACATACACAGTGTCGGGCATGGTGGCTCATGCCTGTAATCCCAACACTCTGGAGGCAGAGGCAGGAGGATTGCTGAGTTCCAGGCTTGCCTGGCCTACATAGCGAGCTCAGGACCAGCCTGAACTATGAAGCAAGACCCTGTCTCAAAAAAAAAAAAAAATTTACACAGGTGATAAAATTCCACCAGACTCAGTGGGCACAAACAAGCACATGTGAAACTGGTGAGTGCTGAATAAAGGCGGCAGAGTACATCAATGTCAATATTCTTTTTGAGGCATTGCACTCTAGTTATGCATAATGTTTTGAGGCAAGCTAGATGAAATATTTCTTATTAAATTGCGTATGATTTTACAGTTAACTCAATTAAAGTTTAGACAAAAATAACACGATAGACGGAAATGAGCTTATTGCAGGGGTTTTTATAAAGAAGTAGGACTGTGCTTAGCCTGAAAGATAAATAGGATCAACACAGGAGAAGAGAGTGCCCGGATGGTAGGCTTGTGAGAATTCAAGGGAATCATTGTACACATTAACCTGCAAAGAGCTAGCTGTGTAGCTTGCTAATTTTGTGGCATGGTTTTTAGTAGAAAAAGTCTGGATTTGGGATCCTAGCTTCCACTTCTCTGCTGGCCAAACCCTATCCTCACCTGTTTGATGGCACCACCTGTCTAATGTCCGGAAGCAGGTTCCTCAGGGCATCTAGAGGGCATGAGTTGCTCGGTTAGATTTTGACACATGAGATTTGGCCAACAGAGCTTCTCTTTCCCTCCCTTTGACCATGATCCTCCAGGTCACCTGGAAGTCTGAGGAAGATTCAAAGCAGGTTCCAGAGCATTCTTATCGCTGCTTGGTCTAGGAACTAAGACCTGCCGTATACCATGCCTTTGCCACAACAGAGGGCATGGTGAGCCCATAATGTGCTCAGGGAATGGGAACTTCTTCAGGCTCTGGCCCAGAAAGCATGCCTACCTTTGTAAGAGAAGACAAAGTTGTCAAGGCGCCCTGTCACAGCCAGCACTCGGGGTCACACAGTCTTCTGGCTTTACCACCTCTTCTGCCACTGAACAGAGCATGGTCACGATTCCAGATGTCCCCCAGGGCAGGCAAAGGAGGATGCTGAGGCCAGGCGGGCTTCATGTCCCAAGTCTCAGGCTCTGTAGTCAGACTGGGCACTGCCGGGGACACCAGCACTGTGAGAATAACCCTCCTTCAGTAAGAGCAGCCGCCTCCTCCACCACAAGAGCAAAACAGAAAACTTTTAAAATAAAATGTTTGCTCACATCCCAACAATTTTCTTAAATCTACATTGAAAATTAGTACCAATTTGGAAACAGATGAAAGATCTAAAATAATAACTTTCCAAGCAATGTTTCTCCCTCATTTCCTCTAATTTCAAAATTCAAAAAGATTACCATTTTAAAATCTTGGTGTATGTGTATGTATGTGAGGGTGTTTCAGTGTGTCTGCATGGGTGTGTTGTGTCTGTAGTGTATATTAGTACACTTCTGCTATGTTGCTCCAAAGAGGGAAAACCGATTGGAGAGACAAAACTCTGGGTTGACAATGTGTAGTTTTGTAATTACAGCGTGTAACGACACAAGCACTTATCAACAGGCATTAGCTGTAACAATAGGGAGTCTGTGGCTGAACAGGATGAAATGTATTCAGAGTTTTCGCTTTGCAGCACACTACTGATGTAGTAGGAAAATGTTGAGATGTACAGTGAAACCAAATTGCTGATCGCACACAAGAAAGGGATCTAAATTGACTTCTCCAAATTTCTGCTGCTTTCAGGTGATAAAAATCTAACACTCTGGACTTTCAACAAAATTTCCGTCAAGATGGATGGTTAATATGAGATCTGGTCAGAAACATCAGGCTGGGAAAATAAGTCAACATTTTTTTGTTACAGTGACAGCTCTGTGTGCATGTGTGGATGTGTGTGCATGTGTGCATGTGTGTGGGGGTGTGGTTCTGTTTATTTTCTGTTTTCTCTACTATTGATACATCAGGCATCCAATCATGAAAAACATGTCCATGTCACTAAAATGGCCTCCAGGCATCTAGTATATCTACATCGGGGGTTAAACATGTGCGTGAAGCTGTGACAGCACACCCTATAAAAGGTATTATTGAGTAATATAGACTTTCTGTAATAACCAAACTGTAAAGAATATAGCTTTTTAAAGGTCTCCCCATGGCTGATCTCATGACTCAAAGATAAGACACTGTGCTGCAAGCTAAGTAATAAAATCTGGTGGATACTCTGGGCTAGCTTGTGACAAATCATATCAAAGTATTATTAAAGAAAGAACTTGAGACCCAAGACTATTATTGATTCTTGACAGAATTTCTTATAAATAAAGTGTTGCAATCAGGTCCTGGACTTGCCAAGGTCCTGGTAGAATTCTTCCTATTATAGAGGAGGCTGCAAAATAGTAACGCTCCATTAGTGAGAGCCGAAAGCCTCTGTGTGCAGCACCACAAGAGCGGGTCATGGTCAAAAGACAGCCAAGGAGAACACAGTTTCCAAAGGCTTTTTAAGGCCCTCTTGGCTGATCCCTTTTTGAAATGGGTAAAGCTGCTTCTGAGCTTCCACATAAGGCAGTGTGTGCCCTGACTGTGTTCAGCAAAGAACGTGTGACCCTCCAGAGCACTAAGGACACACCTCCATTAGTGTCCATATTCTTACATCAAAGTGGCTGATACAGTCAACTGAAATGACAGGGTGATAAATATAAAACCACTATCATCAATAAGACTGGAATGTAAAAGCACTTAGTTTCAGCCTAAGTAACTCACAGAAAGTTTGGTTTCAAGAACCAGTGCGTCATCCATCACTACTCTACCTTCTGTTGACAAAGTAATTGTAAGATATCTAGAATGGAGGTTCAATAGGAGCTGACATTTTTGAAAGGAGGAATTGTGTGCCGTACTTACTCATTAAATGTATTTTTCCTCTACTAAAGATGTTTCCTTTTTTAGTTTATGTATGAATAACTTTAACTAAAGTTCCCTTGACACTCTGACTTTGCTCTGAATAGCACCTATGTTCATTAACATAAAACCTGAAAGAAAATAATTTTAATGTAGTTTTTTTAACACTTCAAAAGCCTCTAACAAATTGATCGAGCCCAATTATGCATTCTAAAGGGAATTATAAAGAGATCACAGAAGGTTGAAAAGTTCTGGTTAAAAAATTTAAAAAAAAAAAAAAGAAACTTCAGAGTAAGAAAGAAAAGAAAAATAGCATTCAATGTGAAACTTTGATACACACTGAATAAAAGTAAACTCTCAATTCTGAAGTGTTTTTTTTTCCCCTATAGAGGCAATGTTCATAGAGATGAATAAGTAGGAACCCAGAGCAGGAAGATAAAATAAGGAATATTTTACATACATATATGAACTATGGAGTCAGACAGCCTGGAATTTTTCTTCTACCTTTTAGTACCTGAGTCTTGAGTTGTTTATTTTTTCTGAGACTCAGTTTCTCTTTTTCTCTTAGATACATTTGTAGATAATATGAGGATTTTCTTATACTTACCACACTGCTTTGCATACAAAAAAGCCTTCACAACCCCCATTCCATGTGAAGAAGGGTTGTCCTTCTCCTACATTCCATGACATTATTTTTGGAAGGACTAATTATCCTCATTAAAGTTCCAAATTAAGAAGAAGTTTCTCCTAGAGTAGATGTATCCATGCAGACTTAAGTTTCTACCCAAGAAGGGAGAAATCTTGAAATTGTTTCATACATGTATTCCTTCAATCCTCTCCCACTTTGGAAAATACAGATAAATCTACTTCCTCCTAGGAATCTCCCTCCTCTGGTGACACATTATTTGATTTAATATCCACTGTTTTTGAGTTGTTGGAGGACAAGGCCTATGTCCTGTTTGCCTTTGTTCCCACAGTACCTAACACAAGTACTTGTTGATTACACACACTCACATGCTTTTGAGTATTTATTGGTTTGTTAGGGGGCAAAGCACTAGAACTTGAAATGAAATTCCTAAGAAGCTGAACCACAGTCCTGGCATTTTCCCATTTCAGAAATGCAGTCACTACGACCACCATGCAGAGTCTCTGAAATCCAGGCAGTCAGTCACACCATTTACTGAGCCCCAAAGAGCTGTAAGGAGGGATATGCAAGAGAAGTGAGAAGTGGTACACCAAGCTTGAAGAAACGTACTATCTCACTAAGAAAATATACATAAGGGGGATGTTAAAAGCACAGCACCACCATATGTGAGTAGTAAATCTTATAGTGCCAGCCAATAAACTTCAGCGGATGTGTCCCCCATTGCCCTATGCAATTCTATATAAGTTACAGGGTGGAGTGTGTATCAGTAAAACTATAGGAGACCTGTTGCTCCACATGAGGTTAGATTTATGCTAAGCTAGAAAGTCAGGCTGCCTGGACAAAGCTCCTCGCTTTGTTTCAGAACCCAGTCTTTTATAGTAGTGAAGGACCCAGCCTTGGAGATGGTTGGCTGTGCCAGACTTCAATTCTCTCTTCTATTGACTCAATTTTCATACAAGCCCCTTAAACTTCTTAAGTCTTTTTCCTCTTATGTAAAATGGGAGTGAAACTAATATTCTCTTTATAGAATTCAAGGGCTTGGGGGGGAGGTGGAGAAAACTCAAACCAAATATGTAGAAGAGTGTCCAACATAAAGTGAGTGTACAACAGGCTCAAGGTATCACTAATTATGTTTTGGGACCAGCACATTGTGGCAAGGGTATCAGCCACTAAGGCTCTTGACTCAATGCTAAAAGTTTTCCTCCCAAATGAATAAACTAACCCTGTGCTGACGACCCTTCATTCAAAATTATGGAGGGCTAAAAAGGGAAGCTGCAAGGAAATAAAACTAAGAGCTAAGAGTGATCTTCAAAGTAACGTTTATCTAGAAAATTCCTAAGAAATGTGAACCAGAGTGGTGGGAGCTCAGCAGTCACTGAGCTCAGCATGTGGCCTCTGAGTGGGAACTGTAGATTTCAATACAAGCTCTACTGTGTCCAACCATAGAAAACCGAAGCACTGAGTATTTTAGTGACTTGTCCAAGGTGTTTTATTTGGTATTGAATTCTAGGTCACTCCCAACCCTGGAGTCTTTCAAAGGTATCTTTTTCCCTATGGATTATTTCCCAAAGTGTGAGAAAAGTTGCTTTGAAAGAAATAAAGTCTGCCTTCTTCTCTGCACACAGGTTAGAGCCTGTAAGAAATTTCTCTTGAAATCCAGAGAGCAGCTATCTATGTACAGATCCAATCTGTGTATCATTTGATTCTTTACCTTGAAACTGTCTCTACCCCCAATGCAAAATTTAGAACACAAAAGTCAGATATTCTTTGGTGGTTTAGACACTCTTGCTTCCTTCTACAGCAGCACTTGGGTCCCCAGAGCACCTGAACCCATTTATTTTCCATCTGTTTCTTGCCTTTCTAAAGCAATTTTATTGCACCCCAGAAGGCTTCGCTTCTCTCAATTAGAGAGAGAAGAAGCACTCAAAGACATACAGTACACACCAGAGACTTTGCAGGTAGGCAAGGAAGATAAACAGGTTCAAGAGCCCAGGAACTCAGAGAGCTGATCCTTTAACACTTAGACACATATTGGCCTGGCTGACTCTTGGCTGCAAGATTACAAGTCAAGGGCACCTGTGCCTAGAAACTGTCTTTTGAGGAAGAGGCTGACTTTGCTCTATGGTGGAGATTCGGGGTGCTTTTCCACATAGATGCAAAAGGCAGAGAAATTGATGGGTAGGTAGATTTTCATGGGTTATGTTAAAATACCAAGAAGACTTCAGAAAGCTACTGGGCTGCAAAGAAGCTTGACAAATCACTTTTCTCTGTGAGAATGGCCTCAAGTTTGGCCTTCTGAAGTAAGAACATCTAAAGCCTGTCCTTTGTACAGTTAACATCAATGGTACCTGCTCCAAGATTCTCCTAGAAATCACTGCAAAGTGTTTTCCTAGAGAAAAGTGTTTCCCCTCTGAACTGCTAGGTTGGGCTGGACTGGGAAACTAGATGAAAATGAAATCTGCAGGGGTGGGGAGGTGCAGTAGAGGGCCTGGAGGGCTTAGTTCCTGGATCTTCACATATTTGGAAGCAGTGTTCACTCATGGACTCCTCTCACTCCCAATTGTTACGAGAGCCAATTATTCAACAGAGCAAGGTTTTAATGTGGCACCAATAAGTCAAAACCAGTTTAACAACTAGGAATTATAGTTGATATAAAATGGTTGAATTTGGGCTAATAACATATACTAAGTTAGAGACAGATGAGATTTAAAATGACTAAGGTAAGAAATTGGGTCCATAATGGATACATTAATAGAACACTAAACTGACTTTAAAGGCTCTGGCAGGCACAGCCAAGACACCAAATATGTAACAACTCCATCCATCTTGAGCTTCCTCATCATGTCACCTAATAGAATTTCAAACACTGTTAGCATACTGATAAATGGTTATTATATATCACCCTTGTGTGCTGCCTTTCCAATTAAAGGAGAAGAACAGGCTTCTGCTATGCTGTTGCATTAAGTCATCTTTTTTATTCTTGATGCTGAAAAAAATGAGCTTTATTTCTCTAGATTGTTTTCGGAGCCATGAACACTTGTGTAATTCTAGATGGGAAAATAAAACTTTTGTGGCCAGAATGACATCTCTTACAGGGAAATTACCCAGGATAGTTTGAGAAAACACCATCCAACTCAGGTTCTATGGGATTGAGTTGGCTGTTATTTAGGGTCCAAGCCTCACTTGCCTTTGTTGCCTCTGCCACAACAAGGTCCACCATCTATAACTGACCTCCTCAAGACCATTTTTAAGTCAGACATTTATCTAGTTAGTGAGAGCATGGTAATAAACAAAATATATGTGACTTGTGTGTTCATAGTGCTTGAGCTTTTGTGAGACATAACCATTAGGACTTTCTCATAAACACTTGCAGAGCCACAAAATTAACAACATAAATAATATACAGAATTAAATTAGTGACCTCACAGGTTACACTGAACATCCATGAGAACATAGAAATGAAATGAGGGTATGTAGTTCACCATGGGTAAAAAAAAAAAAATGGGAAAAATGACTTTTCCTTCTTTTGACCATATTTGTCTAAGAAGACTACTCTTTTCAGTTTTTTTTAAATGTATTTTATTGGTATACTTTATATACACATCATGATCACAGTTAACACCAACCATTTGTACCTATACATGATACATCTTGATTCTCATTTTTTCCATTTCCCCTTTCCTCCCTATAACCCCCTACCCCTTATATACATAAGGTTTGAGGGTTCTTTTTTACCATAAAATGTTTTCTTTCCTTTATTTTCTTACCCCCTCCCAGATATTTTCTATTTCATGATATTTATCCACATTTTAGAACTCATTTATATCTTCAGTTTCTCATACCAGAGAAAAGATTCAGCACTTACATATCTGTGTCCTATTTATTCCACTTATGAGTCTGTCCTCAACGTACATCCATTTGAGTATAAATGATTCAAATTTTACATTCTTTGTGGCTGAATAATATTCCGTTTTATTTTTAAAGAACACATCTTCTTTATCCAGTCTCCAGTTGATGGGCATTTGAGTTGTTCCAAGATTTAGCTATCACAAACTAACTGCTATAAACATGGGTGCACATATGTCACTGTGATATTAATCTTTAAATTCTTTCATGTATATACCTAGCAGGGGAATAGCAAGGTCAAAGGGACTCTTCTCAGTTTTTTCCTGTATGCCTTGATCCACTACAGTAATTTCTATTATTGCTTTGTTTCTACTTTTAGTTTTAGTCTTTTTTGTTTTTCCCATCCTCCTGTCTTCACTGTTTACTCTCTTTTCTTGGCAATTATGAAAGTAATTATTAATTAGCTCTGTGAGAAAAGGCATAGAGAACATTATAGAAATTTTCTCCAAAGTTACCAAATATACAATTAAAGATCATAAGAACACTTCTGAAGAAGCTTTTAAAGATCATGACTGTGATTTCAAAAAAGAAAAAAAATGTTTAGAGACCCTTATTTATATCTTTCAATTATACTTATTTATTTACAAACAAAGATCTTACCACAATCCCAGAGAATATTTATTTCAAATTTATTTAGTGAATGACTGTAGTGGTTGTCTAACCAGAAGATATTGAAGTCACTGGAATGGTCGTGGGGTCCATGTGGCAAAAAATAGGTGCACAGTCAATCAGTGAGAACACAACTTATACCAAAGTGACAAAATTTAACACATTGTATTGAAAGGCTTTTGTAATTTCAAGGTAAATTATTTACTTTGTTCCTGTTAGTTCACCCAAGAAGATTGTAGCATCTCTTTCAATTGGCATTTAATTTAATTTGATATTTTTGTTATTACACAAATAATATAAGAAATTGAAACAAAAAGAAAACATGACCCTCAGTCTCTAGTAATTACATATATCAAATTAAACTCCAGCGGATATGATTTGTTTTCTCTTTGTCTCTTTCTACAACACACACACACACAGACAACACAAGCTGAATATGTGAGAAGTAGTAGTTACAGTATACATACAAGTATTTTGAAACTTCCATGTAATATTACATTATAGACTTTATACAAAATCTTCAGTTATGGTATTAAAGATTGCATTAAAAATTCTGATTTAAAAATGGCGATCTGAGCACCTATCCACATTCCAAAAAATCATAAAAATACCAAGGAAAATTTACTTAAAAGAATGTATAGATATCCATTAATTTATTTGCCCATCCATTCATTCAGTAAATATTTTTTGAAATTGAAAGTATGTATCAGACATTTACAGGCACTCTGTACTTGGTGAGAATGAGTTATTCTTATAGGGATTATAATCTAATGAAATGGGAGATGTTCTTTCCAGAGAATTTAAGATAGATTCATCGCCAGTGTTGGCAGGCATGAAGTTGATGCCTGATTCAGGATTCCTGGACTATCAAATAATGAGATTTCTATAAAATCGCAGATTTTGATTGTTGACTCCTCAATTGCCCACAAGGGTCCTGAGTAGCATTTGCTACTCTCTTAATTAAATCCTGGAGAAATGACTTATAAACAGTCTAAGATTGACCTCCTGGGGAATCTGGGTTAGAGACAAAATGACAGAGCTAGAGGTAACTCTCAACCATACAACAGTTCGTGGCACTAACTCCCATACAATAGTTCATGGCACAGATGGGGTAGAGTGGAAGGAGAAAAGACAGCTCTAGGATAGCACAGCAGTGAAATCACTCTGCCCTCAGGCTAAGATATCCCCGTCACAGGGCAACAGTAGGAATGCGGAGTGCCCGTTTCCTGCCCACACAAAGCGTAAGGGAGCCTTGTTGTCCGAAGCCGGACTCCTAGTGGCCTCGCCTGGAGAGGAGGGAAACTGGTAAATCAAGCACACCAGTGACAACAAAACCCTGGTACCAACTTGTGCTAATTGTATGGTTCTCATTGATCCATTGATCCATGTTAATAGTTATCTAACCAACAGCATAAAAATAAACGAATAGAACAAAATAAACAAATAGAACCCTAGGGAAATAGAGCTAATTTAAGTAAAAGAAGAGAACCTAGAAAAAGTATATAATTGGTATCCTGGGAGATATTAAAAAAGATAATAGATCCCTAAGCACAATTAAATCACTCCAAAAAGGAAGTAATCAGTAAGCAAAACAGATTATTCAGAATTTAAATAAGAAATCTAAGGACCGGAGGGTTAGCTCAGTGGTTCTGGAGCCTGCCTTGCAAGCGCAAGGTCCTGAGTTCAATCCCCGGTAACCACATACAATGCTGGGCGTGGAGACTCAAGCCCACCAGCAATCAATACCACATACCACATACCACAGTGCCGGGCATGGTGGCTCACGCCTGTCATCCCGGCACTCGGGAGGCAGAGACAGGAGGATTGCTGAGTTCGAGGCTTGCCTGGGCTACAGAGTGAGCTCAGGGCCAGCCTGAACTACAAAGCGAGACCCTGTCTCAGAAAAGAAAAGAAAAGAAAAGAAAAGAAAAGAAAAGAAAAGAAAAGAAAAGAAAAGAAAAGAAAAGAAAAGAAAAGAAAAGAAAAGAAAAGAAAAGAAAAGAAAAGAAAAGAAAAGAAAAGAAATCTAAAATTTTAAAAGAAAATCAATAGAAGAGTTCAACGATGAGGGAACATGGCTGAAAACAAATTTGGGTGATCTGGATAAAGTTAAGAGAAACCCCCTGGAACAGACTAATGAAAGGATGAAAACTGCAAGGCAATCCTTCCCCAAGGGTCTGCCCAGAGCAGGCCAAAATATTCCATCAGAGTTCTTGAAGGAGAAATGGGAAATATAATTAAGTAAGAAAATTTAATTGAGCTAAAAGTATAATTGATTGTGCAAATAGAAATCATAGATGCGTTTTCTTTACATTTCTAACTTTAGGAATGAAAACTCCTAAGAATTCCTAGAGAGAAAAGATAAGTTATCATGTTGGTATCACAATCTGTTAATCAGGAGTGAAAGCTAACAGGCAACATTAAACCTGTAATAACTAATCAAATCTGTTGGAGAAATTGCACAAGCTTTATTTTTTTTGTAAAGAAAAATAGAAAAGAAATTATTTGAGAATACTTTCCAACAAAACAAAACAGGAATCCTGAAAATATGACAGAATTGAATCATAATTATACTAACAGAAGGCAATGCAAAATGAAAATGTTCGTACAAGATATCTAATGAGCAATGGGTAAATTAAGAGAACATCACACAAAGAATGTTTTCAGCATGTAAGTCAATTTCATTGGAAATTTTATAATTTTCAAATTAAAATTTCTCTACGTTAAGCTAAAATCATTTGCCTTTCTCTTTCTCAATAAAAAAAAGGCAGTTAGCAACTTTAAGCAAAAAATAGATATAATGAAAGCTATACAGTGGACTCTCAAGTTATGAGTGGCCTGATATTCAAGCATCTTGCATTAGGACCAGAATTTTAGTTTTAACTTATGAACAAAGATCTAAGACTCAAATGCCAGCCACTTGTGCCTCCAGGTGATCTCAGATATAGATTTAACCCTGGAAGAGTTCTGGAACAAACATTACAACATCTTCTCCCGTGTGGGGGTTAATTGAGAAATCCCAGGCCAATCTTTCCCTAAGGACATGAGATCTTGCCTGTATGTAAGAGTCTTTGAAGGCTTGCCTTCAATTGACCAACTTGAGTTAAAACCAGACCTCGTGGGCCAGAGATTTAGCTCAGTGGTTCCAGAGCCTGCCTCGCAAGCGCAAGGTCCTGAGTTCGATCCCGGTAACCACGTACAATGCTGGGCGTGGTGACTCACGCCCACCAGCCATCAATGCCACATACCACAGTGCCGGGCGTGGTGGCTCACGCCTGTAATCCCAGCACTCAGGAGGCAGAGACAGGAGGATTGCTGAGGTCGAGGCTTACCTGGGCTACATAGTGAGCAGAGGGCCAGCCTGAACTACAAAGTGAGACCCTATCTCAAAAACTAAACAAACAAATAAATAAGCAAAAAAAATTTAAAAAAAAAGACCTCATGAACAAATCAAGTTTGTAAGTCAAGCATCTACTGTAATCTAAAGTGAAAACATGTAAAGGAACAGAGCCAGGCAAATAGAACTCCTTCACTCTTTTTTTTTTTTTTTTTTTTTTTTTTGCTTTTTGGAGACACGGTCTCACTTTGTAGTTCAGGCTGGCCCTGAGCTCACTATGGTGCCCAGGCAAGCCGCCGTGAACTCAGCAATCCTCCTGTCTCTGCCTCCCGAGTGCTGGGATTACAGGCGTGAGCCACCACGTCCGGCATTGTAGTATGTGGTGTTGATTGTTGGTGGGCGTGTCTCCACGCCCAGCATTATATGTGGTTACCGGGGATCAAACTCAGGTCCTTGCGCTTGCAAGGCAGGCGCCGGAACCACTGAGCTAACCCTCCGGCCCAAGAACACCTTCACTCTTGATATTTAGACTACATTCTTCTATAAGTGATAGAAATTAAATAACCTCAATTAATATACACTTCTCTGGCTCCAATGAGTTCTGTTAAAAGTAGTAGTTACATTACACTGATACTACATTTGTGTTTATTTACTTTCAATTTATAACATCTCCTTTTAGACACATTAGAGAAGACTATCATACTTACAGAAAATAAAACAATAACCATGTAGTTAATTCATGGAGTGGAGGATGATTTAAAAGTAGATACACTAATTTTCCGCATTTATCTGGTTAGGGGTCAAAAGATATCCTCTAAATTGATAGATGAAGAACCAACAGAAGACTGGAATATTATTTCACTACAAATGTAACTCTGAAAAGTAGTAATAGAATAACTAATAAAATCGCAATAATGAGCATGTTAAAATAATAGTGTTTTAAAGTTTGGTCATAAATAGATATAATCTAAAGCCAATAAATATACAAATAGACATAAATATATCATTTTGAATTTACATTGCAATTTATGGTGGATGAACTTTGATTGTCTTTATAGACTTGTATTGTTCATTATCAGATGACTTAAAAAATGGCTCTCAGTAATAAGTGATAAAAAAACATAACTGTCATTCTACTTTCTGCAAGAAGAGGAGGAAACTGATGAAATATCCATCTTTTGTGCAACGAGGACCAAAACAGAACCAAACATCTTTACAAGGGCAACTACAGAAAATTTCAAAGGGGAGCAAGCTACATGTCAGAAGGTGTCCTCAAAGCATTGTGCAGATAGTGCAGGTAGCCCTGTTTTTTGATAATGGGTTCTGGGTATGGCAAAGCAGGAAGACTCCAGCCACCGTCTTCCAAAGTTTAGGCACACTTTTCATGATTTGAGGACTTGACTTTTGCTTATTAGTCCATTTTGCTCTACAAACACAACTGGTTTTAGGGGAAAGATCTCATTTGAGATCATTAAATTCAGTTTTGATTCACTGTGAACCTTGATATCTCTCTCTCTCTCGCTCTCTCGTGCTCTCTCTCTCTCTCTCTCTCTCTCTCTCTCTCTCTCTCTCTCTCTCTGTGCCCAGGTGCTCAGAGTATAATGCAGTGGTCATATATCACTAGCAGCAAGGGTTGCTTGGGCCACTGGTAACACTATGTGGCTTCCACATGCATGTACTGTAATTCAGGACTGACAATATAATTGGTTACATTTTCCTTACTGTATAATGTTTCACAATTACATACTCTCCAAGTCTCATTTTCTTCATCTGAAAAGTGGAAATGGAAATGCTGAAGATAATTAGACATAACCTATCTCTTTGATTTGTTACAACACTTACATAACACCATTTGTCAACAGTTCTTTTTAAATGTAATGTATTATCATTTACCATCTATACCACTGTTGAATAAATTTTAGGCAAACTCTTCTGTTTGACTCACTCTTTTCTATTTTACTCTTGTCATTACTGAATACAATGATGATAGATTTTCAAAGGGTTTATACTATCTCATTGGCTTTTCTCAGATCAAAAAGGATTTTCATCTTGACCACACCCATAAGATAGAACGCAATGTTTCTTACTATAAACAACAGAGTTCCATTCTGGAGTTTTTGAGGCAAGCTATGTTCATAATTATAATTATATTCATTTTGTGGTTACCTCTTTCATTTCTATGTCCTTCACCTACATTATTGATATATGCATCTTTTTCATTAGCTAACAGTTTCAAAATTTCTATGTTTTTGTGTACTTCTCTGACATTTTTCATATTTGTTCTCTTGCATCATGAGTAAATCATCAATAGATGCTAAATCATCATTAGATGCCTAATAAATTACTAGAATTACTTTCATGCAAAGCATCTGAAGTATCAACTAGAGATTGTTATGTTATGTCCAGAGAAAATCTATTTGATTCAATGGCTATATGGCTATATTCTATGGCTATAAATATGAAATGTATCTTTGTGATAGGCAGACCTCCAAAACAGAATGATAATCCTTCTCCAGCTAGATATCTCACCCTTTTAGCTATTCAGAATCATGAATATAATAATATTTAGTTTTCTATATATTTCTAGCAAATAAATGTATTAAAATGAAATTAAAATGAGATTTAATTATCTATTTTTATTAGGTTACAACACTATACCAAGTACTATGCACAGCATAGACTAATACAAATTACTTTAGAAAGTTAATTAAAGAAAACCTAAGCATTCTACTCTTCCCCTGAACTGGTTCATTTTATTCACGCACTTTTAAAATAATCTACATTGCAAGTAACTTTAGTTTCTTTTGTTGTTGTTGCTTTCCAAGAAGCATGCTCTAATTTCAACACATGAAAATGACTTAATTCCATAAAATGTCACTTTTTACAAGCTATATATCCATTAAATAATAATTACAAGAGTGTTCTGGGTCTCTGTCTGCAATTCT
This sequence comes from Thryonomys swinderianus, assembly GCA_004025085.1. Lineage (NCBI taxonomy): Eukaryota > Metazoa > Chordata > Mammalia > Rodentia > Thryonomyidae > Thryonomys > Thryonomys swinderianus. The sequence continues at coordinate 30,850 of PVIC010003512.1, read as the reverse complement.
CTTCTCTATCTGCATCCACTCCCTCTGTGATCCTGTCATTGCTCTGGCTATCAACACTATCTTTGTGCTGTATTTCATATTCACTTTCTTGCTGCAACCAATCCACAGTGCATATATCTCAAATACCTGCTCAATATGATACTCAGACATTTATAGTCAGGTAAAACTTAACATTTACCAATAAACCATACTATTAATTCCTCCTAACATCTACTCTTGTGGTAATGTTTCTTTTATTTGTCAAGACACCAATATTCATTCAGAAACTAACATTAGGTTATTGGGCTTATCCAGTAATTCCTGTTTCTCTCACTTCCCACATCTAATTCCTGTAAGATACAACTGACATCCTATGAGATACACCATTAATGTTTTCCCTAAATTTGCCTATTTTCACCACTACACAAATTTCCTTTGCTATTTCTTGTGCTTACAATAAACAGACATCCTGATTTGTTTAAAGACATATTTATTACTCCTGATATGTTTCATTTGCCTTGGCATTAGGACTTCTTGCCTCTAGTTTTTGAAAAAAGGTTTAGTAGGCCTTAACTTTATAATTCCAGCTTTTGGCATGGTCTTGTGTGAGAGTACATGACACAGAAACACTGTGACCCAAGTTTTCATTTTAACACATGGTAAACTATGAAACATGACTGAGAGCAATCTTCTACTCCCATTTCCCATCCCAATGTCACTAATCTCCCTTTCAAAGAAGTACCCAGGGTCCTTGGGAGCACATGGCTAGGGTTCACATATTTTCCATCTCAGGTGCTGTTGAAGACATGCAAGCTGCCACCTCTGCTGAGCATTTGGTATACTAAAGCCCCAGAGAAATCTTTTCTGAGAGAGAAATCAAGTCACCAGGTTGTTGATTATAGTCACTGAGAATTGAGAGGAACTGTGGTTTAAGTGTATGTAAGATATAGGAATCAAATGAAACCAAGAAATTCTGCCATAAAGCATAAAAAGTATAAGCTGAACACTGTGTTACTTATTGGTTAGCATTAATTACAGCTATTTACCTATTTAATTTCTGTAAAACCTGAACTTTTGAAATAAAGCATTTAAATAAAAAGGGGTTATAATGTATGACACATAAAATGAAATATTATTTCTCATATTGATGGGTGTATGGGTTGTATCTAGATGTCTTTCAGGGCTTCATGTGGTCATTGATGGACCTTTACAAAAGTGGCTAGATCTAGAGTATGTGATGCTGGGATTAAGGATATAATGCTGGAATTGATTCGTGCTTAAGGCTAGGATGAAAGATCTTTCACCCTGGGTGTAAATGCTACCTACCCTAAGAGTGAGCAGCCTAGTAGAATATAAAGAACATAAAGAGAGCTGCTATGGTCACTTCTTGCTGTTGCTTCTTCGCTGCTTCACTACTTTCCTGCCTTCTTCCCATCATGAACTCTTTCTCCTCTGTGACATCCCTCTGTGATACCATCCTGTCTTGGAAACAGTCAACTGTGAGTTGAAAACACTACAAACTGTGAGTCAAAATAAACCTTTTCGTCTTTAACTTTTGGTGTTAGGTATTTTGTCTCAGCAACAAGAAAAAAGTAACAATGGCAATTCTTAATGGCTTATCAACATCTATTGCTCACATCTGGGACCAGAAAAGACATTCATGACATGTGAAAATCAGAAGATAAGAGTCTGATGATTAATATCAATATCTCTTTTCAAAAGCTACCAGTTATTTTTAAGTCTAAGGCCCCCAAAAGATCATTTAATGGATGCATCTGCTGAATGTATGTCTGCACATCACTCTCAACATGACTTTTCATTCAGATCAAGGGATTGTTGTTCTAAATTATGTTGATTTTCGGTTACATGTCTTTGATTCTTTACATGAATGAGAAATTAAGCAGCAACTGCTAACCTATTGGATTTAGTAACAGAAGTGAATTCCTATCAAGAGTGTCTCCCTCCTATAAAGGCTGATAAGTTTGAATCATTTATAGTCCAATGAATGTACCTTGAGGACATACTCATAAGTGAAATAAATAGGTCACAGATGTGTAAATATTGTATCTTTTCTCTGGTATGAGAAACTGAAGATGTAAATGATTTCTAGAATGTATGATAGATAATGTGAAATAGAATTAGTCAAAAGGAAAAGAGGGTAGGGTAAGTAACTAGGGGAAAATTTTGATGTTAAAAAAAGAAAGCAGCTGGGTGTGGTGGCTCATGCCTGTAATCCCAGCACTAGGGAGGCAGAGGCAGGAGGATTGCTGAGTTCGAGGCTTGCCTGAGCTACACAGTGAGCTCAGGGGCCAGCCTGAACTACAAAGCAAGACCCTGTCTCAAAAAAAAAAAAAAAAAAAAGAAAGAAAGAAAGAAAGAGGGCCGGAGGGTTAGCTCAGTGGTTCTGTTGCCTGCCTTGCAAGCGCAAGGTCCTGAGTTTGATCCCCAGTAACCATATATAATGCTGGGCGTGGAGACCCGCCCACCAACAATCAACACTGCATACCACAATGCTGGACGTGGTGGCTCACGCCTGTAATCCCAGCACTCGGGAGGCAGAGACAGGAGGATTGCTGAGTTCACAGCGGCTTGCCTGGGCACCATAGTGAGCTCAGGGCCAGACTGAACTACAAAGCGAGACCCTGTCTCAAAAAAAAAAGAAAGAAAGAAAGTAAAACTTGTGTACACAAGGGGCAGGGAGTTGTAGGGTCAGCAAGGGAATGGGAAAAATGAGAATTAAGTAGTGTCATATACTGGTACTAATTCTCAATGTTGAGTGTGGTCATGAGATGTACATAAAATGTATCAATAAAATCAATTGAAAGAAATTTTTAAAAGAAAATTAGATAATAATTCTAATATTGAATATATTTTATGCACTTCATTGAATCAAAGGAAAGTTTTAAAAATTCATTCTATTAAAAATAATATTTGTAGCCAGGCGTGGTGGCTCACGCCTGTCATCCCAGCACTCGGGAGGCAGAGACAGGAGGATTGCTGAGTTCCAGGCTTGCCTGGGCTACATAGTGAGCTCAGAGCCAGCCTGAACTACAAAACGATACCCTGTCTCAAAATAATAATAATAATAATAATAATAATAATAATATTTGTATTATGAAAATCATTGTAAAATCAGTTAAATATAACATTAAACCACAATTACCTGTTTTGTTGTGATAATAAAAATAAAAGTTTAAAGGATCATAATGTTTCAGTAAAAACATAGTTCTTTACTAAATTAGACAATTTTTGGAGTAGCTTATAGAATTGTTTGTAGCCTCTGCATAACTCAATTATATTCAAATAAATTGTACTATTCTGCCACCAAGAAGAAGAGATATTGCTCTAAATACACACACACACACACACATACACACACAATAACAAAATAATGTTATGTGATAACACTGACCTTGAATGCACAAAGAATATGTCAGCATCACAATTTACAATACTATTTTTGCTATCCATCACTAATGTATAGAAATAGTGGCATCTGTGAAGAACTGTTTTTTAAATCAAACTTCTTGCCCCATAAAAATATTGCATATTTTGTTCAAAATTATTGGAAAATCTTTAAGAACTTTATCAAATAGGTGAAATTCCAATAAACCAGCAAGTTTTATATTTTGAACTTTTAGCAAATTTCAATTAAGAAAACAAAATACAGAACTATTTTTTTTAATTTATAGAAATGGAGCTGAACAAATAAAACCATGAAAGCTAAAATTCAGTTGACGATGTAGCTCAGTGGTGCCGCCACCTGCCTGGCAAGTTTAAGGTCATGAGTTTGATCCCCTTTTCTACTTTAGGGAAAAAAAAAAAAAAGCTAAAATATTTTTCAAGTTTTGTTTCTGAAATTTTAGCTGGCATGGAAAGAAAATTATAATAAAGTTCTTATTTTTTTAATTGGGTAAAACCCCTACTACATACTGGAAATTAATGAAATTGGGAAGATGTAAGATTTTGCAGCATCTATATCTACTGAATCATTCAAAAGAACTATAATAGAGAAAATTTATTTGATGGGTCTTGCCTTATGAAAGTATTTGTCAAAAATTCCCTTAAAAGACAGCTCCTATGAAAATATTTGTTCTGAAAAATGTAAATATTTCAGTACAAAAATGGATGTGAGGGCCGGGGACTTAGCTAAATGGTTCCAGCATCTGCCTGGCAAGTACAAGGTCCCGAGTTCTCTGGGAACACATATCATGATCCTGAGTATAGCGGTTCATGCCTGTAATCCCAGCACTCATGAGGCAGAGGCAGGAGAATTGCTGTGAGTTCCAGATTAGCCTGGGCTACATAGTGAGTTCAAGACTAGCCTGAAATATAAAACAAGACCCTGTCTCAAACAAACAAACAAAAAATAGATTTGAGGGTAATTTATATTTCACAGAATATGGTCTGAAGTTACTGATATCTCTTTAATATAGAAAATATATCACTCATTTATATAGAAAAATTAAAGATATTATGATGTATAAAAACATTAATTGAAGACATGAAAAATTCAAATTTATTAACCTTGAAATAAAACTTAGAAGATAATTACAGGAAGTTTTATGAGGAAAAATTAAAGGATAATTTATATTTAAATGCATTCTTCTGAAACATAGTAAGACAGATATAGCTGGAAACTGATTAACGTACATGAACATAAATATAGAGTAATTTCTCAAACGTTATTTTCAAATGTTCAAATTGTTAATACTTCATTTTTATTTAACTTATATTATGTTTGGCTTTTAGATAACCAATATTATTAATACACTTTTCTTTTGACTTTCCAGGTACATGACATGTAAATACTTTTTTCTTTCTCCTGTTGTATTTTTATTTAATTTAAGAGTTTAGTTGGATTTTTTTGGTCACTTGGAAGCCAATGACTTAGACACTACATTTAACACGACTATCTGGAGGAAATAGGAGTTAGAGTGTGTGAAACACTTTTCCTCACAGAGAATATATCACATGTTCTTCTAAAGTTCATTCCTATAAATCTGCCAAAGTGAACACCAATAGAAATGTGTCCAAAATGCCAAGATAACATCAAATCCCTAACAATGTATATTCAACACAATTTGAATAATGCTAATTATGGCCCTTACTCATTCAACTTTTTCCCTGAAGTCGGCTATTTTCTGATTACTCTGTCCTCAGTGGTTATAGCAGTAATCAATATTCATGGAAAAGAGTTTGAAGCAGCTAACTGGTATAGTGGCCTGAGAAATTAATTCTCTTTGTAGCCCAATTTAAAACACACATAGAATTTCTATTAATCAAATACATTTTCTGAATCATGTATGAATTGATGTGAATCTGAATATTATGTGAATTTCCACCCTTCATGACTGATGCTTCCTCCAGTTTTTCTTATATGTTGAGGCAGATGCTTGTGAAGGGGGCACCATGAGAGGTAGTTAAACTTATTTTTTCAACCATGAGTCAGGTAATTTTCTAGTTCCCTTATGCAACAATTTAAAAAATAAACTTCTAATCTCAAGGCGTGTATAGTCTGAGTAGAGGTAACAAAAAAATAAATATCAATGATTTAAATTAAATAGATGCTAGAAGGCAATGTTTTGGGAAGGAGAGGGAACAAAAAATACAGATTGTGTGATGGTGTGATTCTAAACAGAGGAACAGCTGGAAAGAAGACCTTACAGTGGGTGCTACTTTTAAGGAATAACAAAAGAAACAAGGAGGCCAGTGGGTGATGTATCCTGAGAATGCTGGCCTTTACTCTAGATGAAATCAGTTAATTCACAAATATTTCCTCTTTCTGGCAAGAAAGTACCTCACATGTAGGTAACCAAAAGTCTGGGTTATTGAGGTATGTTCATGTTGAAAAGGGAGAGGCACATATTTATTTGATAGTAAAACATGAACATATGCACTCATAGCTGTCACTAGGAACACTTTTTCAAGTGGAATACTCTTAAATGAAATAGGCTGAAACAAACAGAAAGGAATTCTGCTGGAGAAAGAGATGTGGCAGTTCTAAACAGGCAAGTGAGAGAACATCAAAGCCTTGAGTGGTTTTACCTGGCCGAGCAAGTCCTACTTCAATGGTAACCTTTGCAAAGAGTGATTGATTCTCATCACCTTACATTGGTGCACTTTCTACAATTCCAGAAGGATGATGGAAGGGAAAACTAGATACTGGGTTTGTCAATATGCAGTACACAGACCACCACCAGCACAGAACACTAAGGCACTGATGAAAATGCAGACACATGGACCTGAAGTCAGCATACTATATTATTCTGTACAGGTAATTCTTAGGCATCTATAATTTGAGGATGCTGAAGAGAAAAACACTTTCTTGAAGTTCCAACTCTGGATTTATTTCATCTTGTCTGACTCCAGATTTATTTGTACAGAATTTCTCATTTGAAGAAGAAAAAGTTGAACATGACAAGATATTTTAAGAGAGAAGACAAAGTGATTTAAGTAAAATATTAAATGTTGATTTCTATAACTACTCGAGTACTAAGTATTAGAAACAGTTAATAGAGATCATCTTTCATGGGGTGAGCAGATCTGGGCTTCCAGGTACAGGAACTCCTGTCCATGGGCATGTTGTTAATCATGATGGTTGGAGTCAGTGAGAAACAATGAGCGTAAATACCTGAGGTCTGTTGCTGTGTTATCTACGTTAAAAATGACAACGTAACTAGAGAGATGTACTGCTTGAGTTTAGAAGAACTCAGACTAAAAGTATGGTGAACGGACACACCTTGAGGACATACTCATAAGTGAAATAAATAAGTCACAGATATGCAAATACCATATCTTTTTTCTGGTCTGAGAATCTGAAGAAGAAAATGAGTTCTAGAATGTATTATAGATATTGTGAAATAGAAAATACTCGGGGAAAAGGGTAAGGGTAAGTAACAAGGGGAAAGAAAAAATGTGATGTTAAAAAAGGAAACAGCATATGTATATGGGGGGATTGTAGGTTGGGCAGGGGAATAGGAAAAAATGATAATTAAGTTGTGTCATATGTTAATACAAATTCTCAAGGTTGAGTGTGGTAATAACGTGTATATAAAATGCACCAACAAAGAATTCACTAAAAAAATAAAAGTATGATAAAAATGTTAATTTGACTATCCAGCTAGAAAGAGAGGGTTAAGATAGATGGTGTCCAAATGTCTTTCTTGTCTATTTTGTCTTATTCTGTCTGCATCCCCATCTATTCTGTAGGAACTGAGGAAATAGACGTACAATTTTGTTTTCCTAAATTTGTAGTTTGAGATCTAAAAAGACTTTCAAAAAGTCATTTGTTGCAAAACCAGCAATTGGTGCAATTCTTTAATTACCTTATCTAAGACCTTTCTTTATACCACAATGATGCAGACAGTCTCCTGACTATTTTAAAGGTCAAATTACCTTGTTTTGGTATCTTCCAGTGATGGGCCAAATGAAACCAGCTTAATTTAATATGTCTCCACTACTTTCTTTCAGTCTAAAGAGGCATCCATCACAGGCTTCTCATTTTGACTGATATTGATCAGGTAATTGCTCTCGGTTTGTCAAACTATCATGATTTTTATAAGAATGAGTCTTTTCTAGAAGATAGATGATAGGCAGAGAGAGAGAGAAGAAAAAGAGAAAGAGAGTGAAAGAAAGAGAGACTTCTATCAGATGTCTGCCCAAAATCAAGTCAGAAGAGGAGGCAAGATTGAAGAGAAAAGAATGGAGCCATAGGAAGGAGGAAAGAGGATAAAGTAGAAGTGTTTTATTTTCTTAGAAATGGTCATAATATAAATTATAATTGTCCAGTTGATACAGTACAGGAAAAAACCTTTCACCCCAGCACATAACATGATTTAGAACAACCTGGTTTAACAGTAGCCAACTATGTGGTTGCTCTAAGTATATATATATATATATATATATATATATATATATATATATATATATATATATCAGCTTGACTTTAGCTTTCTGTGCAAGGATGAAAGTCCCTATTATTTCTCTGGCTTGGAGGAAGTATATTCTTTTCTTTCATTAGTCTGAGGTAAATGAACATTAGTCAACTCTTTAATTAATCCCAGACTAGCAGGGTAAGGATGGAAGCCAAAAGAGGAGAAAATAAAAATTAAAAAAGCAAGAAAAACTTGTGCCATGTGAGGAGTTCCTCCAGGAAAAAGTCTGCTGTTGATTGAGCAAAATCTTCTTAAAGTAGCTGACATGCCCCAGGGAAAAGCAAAAGCAGTGTTTAGGTTCTATCATGACACAAAACAGTATAAGAGAAAAAGTCGCCTGAACAGCTTCCTGTGAAAGTGAAGCGAGCTTACAACAGCTCACATGAAGAGTCTAGAAAGCCGAAGCAAACGGCGTCTAGTGCATCATTATCCTTAACCACTGTGTTCCAGGGAGTGTGTGTATCCAAGAGCTGTTTTGAGCCAGCAGGGAAAGCTGTCCTGCCGCAAGGCCTTCAGATAATCACCCAACATCACTGCAGATATTCAAGATCAGCTTGGGGCACTCAGTTGAGAGCGCTTGAGAATAAAGAATGCTGCTTTATCACCTTGAGAGAATTCTTCCACAAATAGTTCCTTAAAACATAGAACCTTTCAGTAAAGCCACTTTCAAAGAGTTGACTCTTTACTCAGAATTTTCTTTTCTTTTCTTTTCTTTTCTTTTCTTTTCTTTTCTTTTCTTTTCTTTTCTTTTCTTTTCTTTTCTTTTCTTTTCTTTCTTTCTTTCTTTCTTTCTTTCTTTTTTTTTTTTTCAGATCCCCATGAGTCTTAGAGGCTCTTATATTGGGTGGTCAGCCCCACAACATAACATTCCTGGGAAGTATACTCATGACTTACATTAAACTTAATATTGACATTTGCTTTTTGAAATGGCCCTGATAATTTTGCTACAGAAATTGTTTGGCTACATGTGATCCACTTCATTCAGAATTTGTTATGAGCTCTCAGGAGTCATCATGCACAGTTGAAAATTTAACAAATAGGAAATACAGACCTACAGATTACTTTCCAATGCAGGGAAGTTTTTAATGGCTACTAAACAACAATTAATTAAATTGGCATAATATCTTATCATGAAAGTTATTTTATAGTTTATTTACTAAAATCTACTTGCAGTTTTAGTATTTTTGAAACTTTTTTCTATAACTTGTATGGATATTTGATTCAACCTTGCTTTTCTTAATGCTAATGGTCTGAGAAGGGTGAAGAATACTGTTTGTTGGATCTTCATAGTAGAACTTTTTAAAATTTCTCCATGTCAAGTAAATTTCATTTTGTACTTCCTTTTTGGGGGGGTCAGAAAAATTTTGAATAACTGGACAATTATAAGATTGGATACAAGATATAGGATGTTATAAACCAAAGAGAAGGTGATTCTGGGCACCACCTGATAGTACATATCTGTGCCCCAAAGAAAGATCATATCATACTGAAGCTATTGGGGAGGGAAAGAAGATGCAATGAACCATGGAAAATAATTGTTCTGTTCTTCAGTTTTAATTTCTGAGATTCAAGATATTTTCATTTCTTTCTACACAAGTTGCTTTGTCCTGTCTGTGCCTCAAAAGAATTACCAATGGCAGGTTGGAATTAACACATCAAACACATATATGTAGCAGGTCAAAGATCACTCCATTGTCTTCCTCACCCTCCTGGACTTACCTTGCCCCAGAGGAGCCTGGTTACTGACACTTGTGATGGGCTGTGTGCGCATGTCTGTTTATGAACAAAGAATATCTGCATGTTTCTTCACCAGTGGGCATTTCAGTGGTTTCCTGTTGAGACTTACTCTCCCCAGATGGCAGCTGAGACTATAAACCTTACCTCAAGCCTACCCAAGAACCTCTCTACTTTTCCCTCTTCTTTCTTGCCTTCTGGCCCTGATCCTCTGGGGTGACTCAGCAAATGTCCCATAAATTTGTAGTTGTCAGTCTTACTTATTGAACAGTTCCTGTGAATCCAACACTACCACTCATGGTGAATACTATTTATTTGATTCTGTTCATATTTCTTCCACTTAGCATCAGAGATTTTCCTCATGTTCAATCATGATATATGCATGTATGTATGTATATGTGTATCTACATGTCTGTATGCATATATATATATATAAAATTCATGAGTATGTTTACCACTGCCTATCCAATTTAACATATCTACACATTTTCAGAATTAACTATATTTGTGAAAAGGATAAACCATCAATTTTAAAGAATTCTTTTTCTTAAATCATGTATAGAATGTGCCTTTTGGTTCTGCCTTGTGTAAATAATGTGTAAAATAATCAAAGCACCATTACAACCTGACAGCGCAAGCCTTGATGAATAGGGTTTTATGTGGGATTATCATATGACATTTCCAAACTAAATTATATTTAGGAGTCATAGGGAGCGCTATTGCATTATTATTCCCTCACTGTGAAGATCAGAGTTCACACATTTTGCAAGGAGTACAAGGAAAGCAAAGGATCTAGATTGGATCCCTGCCTTCTTCTTTTGAATATGAAACTAAGAATTCAAAGAAGAACCATCCATCTAACACTCTCCTGATGGTTCATCTAAGTTTCTTGAACTTTTGGAAAGAATCTTACATTCTGCATGGTCTCTTAGATCCTATTACTTCATAGGATATAAAATATTCAGACATCTACAGAGGTGAGTTAATCTTCTCTTGCCTCTTTACTGACGAGGGAAGTGCACAGAACCAGGAACAATTCAGATCTCCCTGTCCTGCACAATGCTTTGCTTTCTCACCTTAGAACTTGCATAGGTACAGTCGGCGTACAGTCGGCACAGATCAGATTCAGTCAAAGCATCACGGTTACCACACAGAAGCAAAGTAAAAGGAAAGGCATCTACAGTTTCCAAAAGAGTTTATTTGTGCATCTTGTCAGCCATTTTGGAAAACCTTACACCACTTACATCAGATATGACTTTTTCTTTATCAAATTCATAATAAATTTTCCTTCCTTTTACTCTGATATCAGTCTATAATTTCTTAGAGGTTGTATAGAGGAAAACTGGTATCTTTCTTCAGTTTCTCTTGCTTAAGTCAGAATGCTCAGGATTCCTCTCGTATTTCTCTTCAATGGACTTAGCTTAGCCAGTCATGTCTGCTAGCTTCAATGCTGTTTTTGTCTGAGAGTGAATTAGAGAAATGAAGAATTCACCATCACATCAGAGAATACAGAAGTTCACAGTACATTGTGTGCACTGAAGTTTTTGTGCGTCACAACATATTTTAAATGTTATTCCAAGTCCACACTCTGTCTGGAGGCTCTTGCAGACCATTCATATGTAAGCAGAATGCTATCCAATTAACTCTACACTTGATAGTGCTGATTCTTCAACAGGTCAAGATACTACATTATGTACCAGTAAAATTAACTAGTACTCTGTTTTCTAATGAGTATACCACAAAATTCACTTATAAATCTACGAGTCATAGAAAAAATATATATAACATAGCTCAAGATACAGAATAAAATTTGGAAGTCCTCTATCACAAAAATGACACTATACCAATTTAGACTATAGTTCATTGGAATCGTTTGTGTCATTCAAACACAATGATTCAATTTATGATAAAATAAATTATGCCTTAGGGAGATAATCCCAGTAGAAATATATAGTCTCAATAGTAATAGATGATCCCAATAGTAAAAATGTTTAAAACAGGGTAAGATTCTTCCAATAAAATATAGTCCTTGCAGTTTTCAAACAGAAATTCTTAGGAAATTTCTGAGGTATTTCTTAAACTCCTTTACTTTTGCCCAATATGCCAGAGAGGAAAAGGATTAGAAATCAAAATACTGTCCTAAAAGAATGCTGCATCCTCTTTCTTTGAAAATTCATAAGTACCAGATTTAGCACTTGAGATTTTAAGTTTTCCTTCTTTCTTGTATTGGAAAATCACAACCTCTTCAGTGTAAATGGTAAAGTTTTTCAACCAAAATCTACCACAAAGATATACAAATTGGTGTAACCTAAAAGAATAGAACAGACAAAAGGAAATGTGAAGAAGCAAAAACACACACACAAACCCTGGTCACCTTTTCTTTTGACTTATTTTTGCTTCTTCTTAATTTGCAAGTCAGCCAGTCATTGTAGGTTTATCTCTAGGCTGTGTGTAATGAAGAACCAAATATAATTAAATGATGGAGCTTCCATCTGTCTTATCAGATTCAATACTAATGTCTTATATCATTTTGTTAAACAGTCAAACTAGATGATCAAAATTTTATCCAGACCATTTACTTAGCAATGGCTGTAACTTGGCAAATACTGAATGTCACCAGACCCAGTTTACTGATGTTCATTTGGAGAAACTCTTTGTAATCAATTGCTATCACAAAATCTAAAATATTTAGAAGACAGCATCAAGGCTCTCTTCACGGTGATCTTTAAAAATAACAAAATATCATCTTTTTCCACAAGACACTGCACCAAACAAAAAATCTTCTAATGTTCATAATCATATGCACAGGCAAATATCTTTCACTGTAATGAAATAAACATCCCCTATTTTCTGCAGTTGCATTGACAAATAATAAGAAAGATGTCTAAATGGGTGTGGCAGGGTGAGAGTTAAATCTGATCGTAATTACCTTGCAGTATGCATGGTCATGTGGTTAATAGTAAATTTTCCTTGATTAACTGGTCCTGTTTGTTAAGAGCTCCTATTAACATTACTGCTCTCCGTGTTGGCTGTAGGGACACACCACGGACCAGTGCAAAATTAATGAAGGCAGGTATGCATGCTGATTAGAATGTGGCAGTTTAATAAACTCTTCCAACATTAAATTATTTAATGCATTCATACTCATGCAGGCTATTCGATGGTCAGCTTGACCACCTATGTGTTAATATTGGGAATTGAAATGCAGAGAGTGGAAGAGATAGAGTGGTATATGAGGTAATTAGCTCTCATGTCTGATAAATGGGGCAATACCTATGTGTGCACATGTTTTAGTGCACCACAAATGGTGCTTTCATTAGCAGGAATCTTCTGTGGAAATTTTTATAAATGTTTAGTTTGATTTTTGCACCGTAAACAATGGATGTGGTAGCTGTAGTCCCTGCCAGTTGACTATGGAAGGTAAATTTCAAGTCAGCCACATGATAAGTTGTCTTGGTAAAATAAATGGTAACAAAAATTAGATAGAAAAGCTTATCAATAAACATTTTCAATCTGGACAGAATCTCTGTCTTTCACATAGAAAGTACATTGTATAAATACAAATGATTTCAATACATAAATATAAATACCCATTAGATTTTGGGCAAAGTAATAAGCCCTTATATTTTATAATGTTCTGTTACTTTGCAGAATGCTTGCACATATGTTATTTCACTTAATTCTAATCATAGACATTTTAAGCAATAGCAGTTGTTAATAAGTGGCCAATTAGAGCCTTAAAACTCTGAGTTCCTATAATGCAAGGTCCAGAGCTTGTAGCATAATTCCACTACAGCCTATCAAATTTTGCATTTGTGAAAATAAACTATTGCATATAAGCAAATTAATTTTTAATACCTTAGCATTCTAAGAACTTAACCTCTCTGTGAAAGAGTATTACTTAGATTTGGTGGAGAAAAATTCTATTTTCAAAAATATTGAAATACAAGTATTTTAAGTGTCTTACATTTTCCCATTTCCAAGATACTTGTCTTTGTATTTTAGGAATTTATAGGAACTTTCATAGAGCTCACATGGAGTTTAGTATCCTATCACAGAATACTTCAGACTGTGGAACTTGGAGTGTGGAAAGTCAAAAAAATACATGCAATGAAGTTGTCAACAGGACTAGGTTTACTGAATTACAAGGCCATCCACTGTAAAAGCAAGCTCTAGGAGAATGGTTGGATAGATTTCTCAGTGTAGGGATTTCTCTCGAGAAAGATTCTTTTGTCACTATTGTCTTGAGTTCTTTTCCTATTCTTTAGTATGACAGTTAAGAAGGAGGAAATGATTTGTGCCCTAGAAAAATTCAGAGTGCAGCAAGGAAGCCTAGAAAGACTAATGCACAGGAGGGGAGGAGAGCAGATCTGTCTTCCAGTCCTGAGCATCCTCAGGAATCAGCAGTCTGTCTTTGAGCAATCTGTTAACTGCTTTAGGCCTCAGTCTTTTCATAGGAAATTTAGGGAAATGGAGGAAGTTAACTCTCAGGGTCCTCAAATCTCTAGGAGGACCTTTAAACTGTTTTTTACTAGGAAAAAAAGACATCAGCATCTTTATGCACTCCATTCCATGGACAAAAGGAGCCATGAAATTGTGTTATACAGAGAACCCATCAGCTCTGAACAGAATTCTCTGCAATCCCCAGTTTTTGTGGGGTCTGAATGACAGCTCAGGCCTTTGTTGGCCTCCCATATCTCTCTGTGGTCCTTAGCCAGCATGGATGGTCTGACTGAATTCCTACTATTGCAGGGTTTTGTTTTGTTTTGTTTTGTTTTGTTTGGTCTCTGGCTAGCTTCAAAGGATGCTGTGGTCATGAATTAATATTGTCTCCTTGGTTAGCAATTATAGTGCTGGTTGCAGTATCATTGATGTTTGTCCTTCCTGGTCCTTTTGAACAATGTGGACTGTTATTGATGCCTGGCACTTCTTACAAGTGGTTGGCAGCCTAGTGAGTATTGTAACTTATGATAGGTTTTCTACAACATTATCATGGTGTCCATGAATTCTGAAGGATATAAATGCTGTCATTTCACTTTTTGCAGTCATGGTGTATGCTGACTAAATGGGTTTTATTTTGCCTTGGATCTAGCAAATGTTACTCTGAGCATAAACAATTCAAATTTTTATATGCTTTCAACCAATGACTATAATGGAAAATCATGGTTTTCTAAGCTATATGTCTCAAAGAAAAAGGATAGGCTCTCAAAATAGTGTAAAGCAGGCTCAATTTTTACTTCTTACTTCCAACCACTGGCTGTTTTAAAAGCAAAGCAAGAGGAAGTTTTTAGTTGAACACCCAAAGTTAGAAAAGTCTACTCCCCAAAGAAGAAAAAATGGTATCCCACACAAAAAAAATTATCTCAAAGCAGCAATAATAATTAAGCATTGAGGATAGCATAAATAGATAGCAGGAACAATGAAAAGTGAACACAGAAACATAATACTCATAGCATGCATTTCATCAAGATCTCCTGATAGGCCCAGGAAATTTTTCTAGTAATACGACTCCCTTTGCCTCCTTGAAAGCAGTGTATTTACTATTTTGAGTTCATTAAACCCTCACAAGAAATTAGTGAGAAGGGCCCATTTTATCTATGTTGTCTATATTAGGAAAGTTTAATTAACTTGCCTATGGTAAGGGAAGATGAGAGGGAGAAGTGCCATTCAAACCCACACTAGTCTTAACCCTTTACCCGAGGTATATCTGAACTGGCATAGGCCTACACGACAGCCACCACATGGCCACTCAACAGTTGAAATTTAATCAGTCCAAATTCGATGTGTTGTTAAATTTAAAACCAAGTTTGAAGACTTAATATGTAAAAAGAATATAAAGGTCTCATTAATTTTTTATGATTATGTATTAAAATAATATTTTGAATAACATTAAAACACATTGTTATATTACCTCCCCGTCACTATGACAAAAACACCTGCGAAAATCAACTTAAAGAGGAAAGATACATCGGGATCCATGATCTCCAAAGTCTTGTTCATGACACTTGGCTCCATTACTTTCAGCCCATGGTGAAACAGAACCCCAGATTGGGGATCATGTAGTCAAGCAAAGCAGGTAACTGTGTGGTGGACTGAACAGAGAGGGAGAAGGTACAGAAAAGTGGGCAAGGAACAAGACATGGTCCTCCATATCATGCCCCTCCTTCAAGAGGGCCCCTCACTGAATAGCTTACTCAGCTTTGAACTCAAGGAAGGATTAACCCATTGATAAAATGAATATTTTCATGATCCAGTCCTTCCCAATGAGCTGGGCTAAGAGAAACATTTTAGATCCAAACCATGTTTTTAAAATCATGTTCATTTTTTTTACTTTTTATTATACCCATTAGCAACCTGTGTGTATAGTATGTATATATGTATGTGCTATATATGTACTGTATAGCAGCAATTTATGTGCTGTATACATATATAATATTCCTATTAAGAGCACTGATATTCTTCATCCAAGTAGTTCTTTATTATTTGTTTGACATATTTTCCACATGAAAATATTTCCTTTACAGCAAGAATCCCACTGATGGAAAACCATTATTTGGACTATAAAACATATGCTCACTCATCAAACTAATGCATCATTCAGAAAGTTGCCCACCAGTAGGAACTAAAATAAAGTTACCCACTTTATACAGTTAGCCATGGAACTCTCTGGATTTACAGCAACAAACCCTATTTTTGTCTGGCAGTTGGTAAAATGTCACTATCTGTCATGTACAATTTCCACTGTATGTTAAGGCTTTTCTGAATAAGCATTATATGTTGTTTACCATTTGGCAAAGGATTGGAGTCCAAAGAAGGCCCTTGGAAATGATGGTGGTGTACAGCGGACTCCAGGAAAACAACTTATTTCATTCACAATTGTGCTAATAATCTGAAAACCAGTGTTACCAGCCACAACACATTGAGGTATCTTTTCAGAAATTTCCCTAGGAGCAAAACAGTAGCCAAAATTAAGTTCTGTATGAATATTTGTTGCCAACTGACCAAATGCATCCTTTAAATGAAATGAGTAAGTCAGTAAGTGTTATGAGCTATCATCATTGAAAAGAAATCTCAAAAACCACTGTGAGATGCTATAGCAAGAGCAGAGATCATGAATTATACCCTTGAATATTTACACTGCCATGACAAGGAGATGACACATAGGAAGAGTCAGGGAGTAATGTGCTGTAAAAGCTAACAGACATGGTAAGAATTAATTAAATATATTAGACCTAAATACAGCTTCTCATTTCAGACATTGTACAAGGCTGAAAGAGGTAGATACAAGGGAGAGGTTTAAATCTCCACTGAAAAGCCCCAATTTGATTTGGAAGACAATTGAATAGTATTTTTTAAATAATTGATCAAATAGATAAATCTAAGTTTTAACTTTTTTTTAAAAAGAACAACAACCAAAAAAAAAAAAGCCACTGCTACAACATCTTTAATGTTTTTACCCTCACCCGTAGCTAAAGACAAGCTAAATTTTAAAACCAAAATTGGCAAGGACTTGACAGCATGCTTTTAGCATGATATTTTAAAGATTGAAACATGGTCACTCTTTAAATATTCATGGGAGTCACAAGGCAGATTCCACTCACAGACCGTATCATCATGGCCGTCTCTCCAGACGTGTGTCTCAGGGTTCAAACCTGAAGGCTACAGAGAGACATTCTTATTCTTCCTTCTCTTCCTTGAGTTCTGAAGACACTCTAAATGTTTCTGTAGCACAACTAATTCCTCTCTTAATACATTTCGCTGGCTTTGGTGTTCAGTTTAATTTAAATCAACAGAATAATCCAAGTGAATCCAGGTTGCCCTAATGTTGCATTAGGAAGATCTGATCCATTTGCAGCTAAGGCACAGCCACGCTCATTAACATTTACTCGATAGGCTTCCAGCAGGTGACTTTATGAGAGGAAACAGATGCCTCGGAATGTCACCTTACTATACATGAGACCGTTATAGATTTTTGTTCTGTCCATGTAATGTTGCATCTGGTTCTAAAAGAATATGGATAATGGCATTAGTTTAATTTATTTTTCAATACACTGAACTACACAGAAATGGTCTCTGAGAGGCTCTGACAATTAAATGAGCCCAAAGTTTGCATGGGCGCAATGGGAGACTGACCTCAATGGTTTTCTAAGTGCTATTTACTGAACCTATAAGCAGGATGGCTTAAAGGGCTAAACCTCCAAGAGGGCATACAAAGGTTGTGGGTTCTAATCTCTGTGTCCGTGGTATGGCCTAAGGCGAGACTTCCTAGAACTGAAAAGTACAAAGAAGCACTCCAAGTGTAGGTTCAAACACTAGGGTGATGAAACTTGTCAGAGACTGATAGCCTTAAATACAGGCCCTGTGGATCCTAAAGAACACAACTCAGGAGGGGGTTTCATGACTGATCTACAGAAGCTGAACACACTTAAAACAAGTAGAATCTAAATAAAAGAAAGCTAAGAAATGCTGACAAAAATGCAGAAGAAATACCAGAAGCCCAGAGTGTAGAGCTCACATGAGACCACTTGGCCCATGGAAGCCTTCAGAACATATTGCAATAGCCTACAATGGATTTATGACATGAGCCATGATATTTTATGAGTTCTAGGACTAGCACATCCCTGAACCTTGTACTTAATTTTCTATAAACTGTAAATGACAGCTCTAATCCTGTAAATGTGTAATACATTATATATTGGGGAGATTCTGGTACGACTATGAGTATAAAAACATCTGAAACATTACAAATACTCAAATGCAATGTGAATTGATATGTACTACCGAACTACTGAAGTTAAATAACAATGTTTCCAAAACATGTTCATTGAAACACAAGCTCTGAAAGAGCATATGTGACTGAGGATTAATATTGCTTCGGGGGTGTGTCACACAAGCTTCTGTGGAGAACACCATGAGACATGGTGGACAGAAGGCCACAAGACGCATGTCTAAGAAGTGCTCTTCTCCAGAGGAAAAAGTGTGCTGCCCTTGTTACCCACTTCCCAAACACAGAAAAAAAAAGCCCACATTAAAGCAAAAAGAAAACAAGAGAGGAGAAAAGAAAGATTTGAAAGACAGAGAAAGGGAGAGGGAGTGAAGAACATGGACAAGGGAAGGAATTGAAATCTTCCCTTCAGTCTCTGCGATGATGCCAGAGTGAAGACAAGGACCTGTAGCTTAGGGCTGGTGAAGGCTCCTTGTTTTGGTAAGTCCCCATCCTCTCGCCCTCTCTTCTTCCATCCATTTCTCCTTGCCCCTAGCCCTTCACACACATCCCTACCTGAATCACTAGCCCAGGCACTAACTCCCTGGCCTTCCGATTGCTCTCCTCTCACCCTTTCTTCCTGTCTTCTAAACCAACTGTGTCTCCTTCACGCTGATCTGTGTCCTTCTAATCCATGCCACACCAACTTCTCTTACTTTTAATTTCCTTTCCATTTTCCAGAATACCAAGTGCAGAACCTAAAAACTTTCAGCAAAAAATAAGATACGTCTCTTGGATGGGTGTGGGGAGCATCTCAAGAGACTGAAAATATCTTTGTGAAAATATAAGACTCACTGGTGTTTACCATGCACTAAAGCTTTGTTTCAAAAGTTTTGCATTTATCAATTCCTTTAATTATGTCCCTTCGGTTCTCATCCTCTGAGATAACTGCTGTTATTATCTTTATTTTACAGTAAAGGACAATGAAACCCAGACAGGAAAACAAATTTACCTTAAGTCATATGTTGGCAGAGTCTTGTACTCAATTACTAGAGGGGCTGGATACTCAGTCCGAAAAATAAATTCATATTTAAAGTATCAATGTGGTTTTTGTAGAGCTGGAAGTGGAAGGTGTGGATTGGGGGGAGTAGAGAAAGAATAATACCTGCTGAGTTGATTATGTCTAGTTCTGAGTGTCCTTAGCTCAAGCTCATGACAAAGTGCCCTATTGTCTAAAGTCTGCTTCTCTCTAGGCAATGTTTCTTCAAGGTGAGTTTGTAGGGTGAAATAGTATTGAGGAGGTAATTTGTGTTAGCTACCAACTGTAATCTGATGTGGTCCAGTTACCATGCTGTCTCCGTTATCTGACGGCTTTGGGAGGGTGAGTGGGGACATGAATCACAACACCCAGACTCCATGTTGGTTGAGAGGCTTCTTTATTTCTGGAAGTTACAGGCATTCCCATAGGATGCCTTGGGATGTGATTGGATGAGAGGGAGGGAGCAGTGGTCATGGTGGAGTGTGATTAGGTGCAAAGTAAATGAGGGCTGGAGATTTAGCTCAGTGGTTCCAGCACCTGCTTAGCAAGAGCAAGGTCCCTGGTTCAATCCCTGGTAACCATATATCACAGTGCAAGACATGGTGGCTCGTGCCTGTAATTCCAGCACTCAGGAGGCAGAGGCAGGAGGATTGTATTGAATTGAAGCCTTGCCTGAGCTACACAGTGACCTCGGGGCCATCCTGAACTACAAAGCAACATCCTGTCTCAAAAAAAACAACAAAAAAAGAATCAAAATAAATGAAATTCTAGGAAGTCTGATATATCAAATTAAGTCCTGACCCTTCATTCCTCCCTCAAACTGTTGTAGATCTGGGAAAAGCCTGCTGATAAGAAGGCTTACTAGCAAAGAACTATACACATTTCCAACACATACATATTAAATGACCAGACTGTTTTATAGACACTATAGAAGGCTGGTGCATCTCTGTAAAATGGCTCTTGCCATTTCCACATAAACATTCTTTGATTTGAAAAGATATAAAAGAAATACAAATTTGTTCTACAAATTAAAATCTTTTATTCTTATATTTATGATTCTTTTTATTATCAGTATTCAGATTATTTTTTCTCTAAGTCCATGAAGATTTATATTATGTCTGATTGTCTGATGCTTAGTTTGACTAAAACAAATCATTTTCTTGTATTCAAGATTTAGAAGAAATTGTTCAGGTACATTCTGGAGTCTCGTAATTGGCTGTTATTAGTATTAATAGAGGTTACACAGCCAAATCCCCCTGCCATGTACTAAAAATTTACCCCTTGGGATCAAGCCTCAGTGATAATTTTAATGTGTGGAAATGTAATTTCCAGTTCACAGACCTCTCAATAGGCACGACAGATATGGGAGCTTAGGTCTGATATCATAGAAAGGAAACTTCTTAGTTTTAAATGCTTAGAATTAGAAATACATAATAAATTATCATATTTTCTTCAAGATGTAAGAATCTATTTGCTACACTTCATAGTGCTGCACTGACATAAACAATCATTCCTGAAAAGGAGTCTCCTCCTGGATCTTGCCCGGTACTTCTTCAATGAAGGGAACCTCTGACTATATGTCTTTCTGTCAGAGCTATTTCTTTGCTTTCATTTCTCTGCAATGCATATTATTTCAATATCTAGAATACATATTCCCATGTAAGTAGGCTGTGAAAATTATCAGCCCACACAAATTTTAGCATTAAGACTCATACTAGATTTTACTCCTGATGCACAATAAAAGCAATTGGCCTTATCTATTCACTTGATATAATTTATAACTTACCTTGGAAGAACTTTTTAATCTGCTGATAAACAACCACTCATCCATATCTTAACATGTGGATAGATTATCAGAAAAGATAAACTAGGGCTTTTATTTTGATTCTGAATGTTTAGGCAAGAAACACAAGACCTCCTTTCTGTTCACATCTCTGCATTTGCCAGTGCTGTCTGCAGTGGGTCCACAGAGAATCCTGCTTCATTCATTCCACCTCTCTATGTTAGTATCTCCTGTGTTTTTAAATTTGAATCAACAATCATTCCACACTAAGGGAGAGATAATCATGAGTTTTGAAATCTCAGTACTTTCAATAAAAAAGGAAATAATTTTTCATAAGCAAGTTTAAAGTGTCAGGAGAACAGAAATGGATCTATTTGAAATCATTTCTAAACCAAAATTTGATTTTTGTCAATGGTCCATAAAAAACAATGCAATAGGTGAGCAAACATTTTGATATTATACTGTCCTTCTTACAGCAGATCAGCCTTAGACTTTCAAAATCTGGCATCCTAAAACAATATCAATATATTCAGTCAGACGAGAGAATATTTTTTAAAGTTTGCTTTAAGCAAATCCCCAAATGGAAGAAATTGAAACAAAATATGTTAATAAACTAAAGCATGTGCTGTTTTATTGATGTGCTCAGTGGGAAGTTATGTTTATTATTTTATAATCATCATAATTTCAAATATTGCTATGTTTTGGTGATATCTTCTTTATGAAATATAAAACCATCCAAATTCCAGTCTACAAATCTTTAAACAAAACTACTCTGAAGACATGTGCTTTTTCTATTCAATAGTTACAGGTGATTTTACTAATGCATCATGCTAACTGGAAGTTAGGTCAAAAATATCTTGAAAAAAGCATGTTTTGCATGAGCCTTGGGGATTTTAAAAGTGATATATATCACCCATGGGAGGAACCATAATATACACAAAGCCAACTTTGGATAGAACATAACTTGTTCCTTCACAAGTTTGTAATTCTCTGGAAAAATGGCGTACTATTCATCACGATGTTATCTTTTCAGTATTTTTCCCTGAACTGTGAGTAGGTTAATGAAGGTCTTCTTAAAAACTGAGAAATAATCACTTTAATTCTATAAAAGAGGTGTCCACTTATAATTGTGGTAATTTGGAACTACCCCAAAAGACCAAAATATACTGCTTTTTTTTTAATTTAAAGGACTATTGTTTTAAGAATCTCCAAAGAAGTTTTTCCCAAAACCTCACATTGCATAAGTTTTAATATTTCCACAGTTCTAATGTGGCATGTTCTACAAAGAGCCCAGAAATGAAGTGGCAGCACTCTTATCAATGACGCCTTTGAAAATAGAATATATTTCCATGGTTCCTTGAAGTAGAAACCAGCAATGATGGAGGCTGATTGGTCCATTTGCTATTAACAAGTTGGAGAAGGTGATTTCTGACCAAGGACCAAGAGATCTCAGAGTGTGGTGCTCAAAGCTATCTTACCCCAGAAGACCAGCAAAAGAAACCCCGGGGCACAGTTCTAAAGAGTTAAATCTCCTCCAGCAGCAGTGGTGCAGTTCAGCTTAGTTGGTCTCCTTTTCTTCTCCTGTTTTGATGTCTGCTGGACAGATATTTTCTTTCCATTTCCCAATACTCTGCAATATCATTTCTCTCAGTGTGTGTGTGTGTGTGTGTGTGTGTGTGTGTGTGTGTGTGTACTAAGAATGGACTGATCACAGATTCAGAATACCTGACCTACATTAGTGGCGTGCTATGGCCACTTCTTGGACTTTGGTATCTTGACATCTTCGCATAAGGAGGTCCCTGAGTGGGGGTTGTTCTTTCCATCACAGTTCTGTGTCTTGCTCCAGGGCCCAATTCTAACTCTCTTTAGTTTCAATAAGTCTTTTCACTCGTGCTGTTGTGTGCTTGGGAAATTCTTCCAGTAATAGACATATTTCTGAATGGGTTCGTATCACTGGTATTTGTGGCATTAACCATTTTCCTAATTATGACACCATATCTAAATTTCTATATCCTCATCTAAATTGTGAGCACCTAGAATAACAGATACCTTTCACTGTAATTCATCTTCAGTGTGCACAGCGATATCTTTCCAGATAATAAACAATAAATCTTGAGAGGAAGAGTAAGCATTAGATAATATTAGTATAAAATTTGAAATCTCAACAAAACTTTCCTCACATTTTAAAAAATATTCACATTTGGGAAAGAGCACCGTAAGATTAAAGAAACCTCTACTCAACAAAGATCTCAAAGACTTCACTAGAGAGACATTAAATACGGAATCACATTAAAGGAGCAAACTGAATGAGCAGGAATCTACATCCTTCACAAAAAAACTCTTTTAAGGATGTTAACAAATACCATAAATACAGAAAAGACAAACCAATGTTTCGAAGATTGTAATGTACAAGTTATACAAACTGCCTTCTTCCCTTCAGAAGGCTGAAAACATCAACTATTGCACATTGAAACAATTCCGTTAATTCTTGAAAAATCTTTCACAAAAGACGGTCAACCATACATTATATCTACCTCCTGGATCCATTGTGTGGAATCAAGGGATGTAGAAGCCAGGAAGTAGAGAAAGTCCCAAGTCGTGCAGTGCATCCCAGAACAGGGCGTGTCTTCAGATGATCCATTCTTCCCTGTTGCTTGTGGGATTTGCCTCCCCACACGTGCAGCTCCCAGATAGAACTTTATTTCCCTGTTATTAAAGTCGTATCAATCTTTTTTTTTTTTTGAGACAGGGTCTTGCTTTGTAGTTCAGGCTGGCCTTCAGTTCACTATGTAGCCCAGGCAAGCCTGGAACTCAGCAATCCTCCTGCCTCTGCCTCCCAAGTGCTGGGATTACAGGCGTGAGCCACCACGCCTGGCACTGTGGTATGTGGTATTGATGGCTGGTGGGTGTGAGTCTCCATGCCCAGCATTGTATGAGGTTACTGAGGATCGAACTCAGGACCTTGCTCTTGCAAGGCAGGTGCCGGAACCACTGAGCTAATGCTCCGGCCCAGTCGTATCAATCTTATTGCATCCTAATTAGCTAAACTTATTTTTCTGACGTTGACTAGCTCAGTACTACATAAAATACTTTTTTAACTGGGTTAAGTAAACTAAATCTTGACTTTTCACGTTTCCAGTGGTACTCGGGTATTCACTATTCATTGGCTCTGGGAAGCACAATGAGTGCCAAAAATGATGAGTATGAAACAAATTGTTTTGGCTAGAAATAGTAGCAAGTGACAGAAGCAACTGATACTGACAAGTTCTTGCTTTTGCTTCAATTACTAAACAGAAAAAAAAATACCAGGACAAAATTTCACATGAAAATGCACTGAGTACAAATTTTGACAAGTTTCAGACTGATCAAGTACCAAGGAATGCCCGTATTTTAAAGGTTCACTACAACACCAGGCACAAAATAGATGTTCAGTGAACACATGTCCATTGATTATTTTAAAAGGTTTCAAAAGATGTTTTTGAAGTAAATTAATGCCATTTTATACACTGTTATCATCTAAACTTCTATACATAAATATTAATAGGCTCAACAGTTCTGGGAAAAAAGTCAACAGAGGCCCCTTTTCTTTTCTCCATCAAAGGCACTGTGCTCTGAGACATTCCCCTAATGAGATTCAACTCATACTGAATGCTAAAGACACTTCCACATTTAGAGGTGTTAAATTTATTTGAATTCTGAAAGCCTTAAACCCAAGTTTGTTTGCTTTTCCATAGGGCAAACCCAACAACTACCAATTTAAGAACAATATATGGGTCTCTCATACCTGCCTAATAGATGCAGTATCCTCTAGTCAAAAGTTTTAGAATGCTACATAAGACAGCAGACACAAATCTATCCAGCTCTGTGTAGAACACGATAAGGCACACAGTCCACTTTCTACCACTGAAGGGAACTGTGAACATGCGCACAGTAGCTCCTCTTGTGGTTGCTTGGGAAATGTAATCTCCCTGAGGAGAATTCTCATCCATCACAAATATTTGTCTGGAGGACTGGTGTTCATAAATCTCCCACTTCCCTGGTTTAATTTCAATCTTAGGTGGGCAAACAAGCCCGAAATTCACCGTGGCTCCTTTCCTGTCAGCCCTTCAGTCCATGAGCTTCTTCACAGTTTGACATGATCAGATCCAATGGCTGCTACATTTTGGGGGGTCATGTTCACCTCCTTGAGGTTTGTCATCCTCTCCGACTGTGCCTCGCAAAGAAATGTTTTTTTTTTTTTTTGTCTTCTTCTTTTCTTTTTTCCAGTAATTATCATGAGATCGTGTTTTAGGTAAAGAATAAGAAAAAAACAAACCTACAATTCCTAATAAGCTCATTATTAGAGAGGCAGCCACCTGGTCTGCCACTGCCATTTAGTGACCAAGACACGGGATGGTACAAGCAGGCACCTGACATTTTGCCTTTGCATGCATCTCTGGCCAGTGATAATTAACCTGAAGGTAAAGAACCAGTCATTTTCTTAATACAACAAGGTACCTCTTCAAAGTTGGGGCTCTTCCTGTTTTAATAATCAAAAGGAAAAGACCTTTGGTACTTAATATTTAAACAAAATGTTTAATATTTACACAGTAAAGTTCTTCTTCTGATATTAAACCAGCATTAAGGCAGGGATGGAAATTGGTTTATAATCTCTGACACTAGGCCCGGAACCTTGTAGTGTAGTAAACAATGTCACTCTTCAGATGGGCACCACCTGCAATGGGCCCAGAAATGTCAACTGTAATTAAACATTTTATTTCAAGGATAATTCATAGGTTATGTGCATGAAGGCTGCTTTCCGCCATGAGAAATTTCAAAGTACTGGGCTGTGTAAATAAGAAGCAGATTTTTCTTATTATTATTGCATTTAAAAAAAAACACATGCAAAATGCCTGAGATGAATTAATATTATTCTTAAACATATGCTTCATATTTCTCAAAGATTTTTAAAGTCAATTTCATGAAGCTTGACTCATAATGCTTCATCTCTACGTTACCAATTATTCCCCTTTGCTGTAAGTAATACTGTCTCAGGAAAAGGATAGGATATGTGGGAATTGTGTCTCATCAATCCTAAAAGATTTTGGAGCTTTAATTGTCTTAACTGATAGCTTCAGTGAAAATCTGAAGAATATTTATGACTTTAAAAAGGCTGATAGTCACTTAAAGGTGTGGGGAGGTCAACTAAGCAAAATTGCTTCTGATCATAATGGGGATTTAAATTGACATGACCCAGTGAAGAAATATGTGCATGTTTACATCCATGTCTGTATGTAAGATGAAGAGAAGCAATCCTCCATCCTTCCTATGCCAATTTAAAGTCACTTGTTTTTGGTACCAATTTGTCAGAAGCTTACATAATGACATAGAGAAATAGTATACACTTTCCAAGCCCTCTGCACTAATAGTCTACATTATTGTTTTTCCTCAAAACTAGGATTAAGAGGAAAGGCCAGAAGTAAAAAGGTTCTTAAAATCAGGAGGCAAAACTGGACTAAAAGTTACATAGTGGTTTTTGCATGTAACGCAGACCATCATAAAGATTAGTTTTTTGGATAAGTCAGCAAAGAAAGAAACAGGAGGTCTGCTTCTTGCTTTCCTTCCCTGTGCTTTCTGTATTACTTCATAATCCTGCCTTCCCCCACCTCCCAAGCAATGGAGACTGAACCCAAGACCTTTGCACTGAGCTACAACTCCAGACCTCTCTTCGCAAACATTTTAAAAGGCAGTTCTTACCAAGTTTCTAAACCACTCAGCTGGACTTGAACTTTGGGTCAGCCTGCCTCAGCTTCCCAAAACACCAAGATTCCAGCCATGCACCACCACTCTTAACTTGGCAAATACTCTATGATAAGCTTCACCTGCCAAAGGGAAGGCTTCAACACTGAAAGAATTGGTTTAATAACTAAGAAGAGGTCACTTCTCACAGGTGGGCATTCTGGAGAGAAGCCTTATGGAGACATAGGGGGAGCCACGCACGTAGATGAAGTACTCTTCCAGAGGTAGATCATTAATTCTTTGTCCTTGGGGGAAAATGATAACTAATAGCAACCAACATAAATTCTGAGTCACTGTTCCAGAGTGAATGTGATGTGAATATAAACAAACTCTGATCACACTTTTTATACTTAATCTTTTAGAAATATTGTTACAAAAACCATGTGAAAACATGAGAAATGGATGTGACACTTTAAGAGAAATGCTATAAAGCATACATACAGTGATTAAAATTTCAATTGAATTTTTAAAATGCTATGTGGGAAATATAACAACAAGGAACTAGAAAATATTTGTAGATAATAAATTTATGTAATGTGATCATATGATTCTAATTATTAGATTCTATGTCCAGTATGAAGATAATCACTTCGGGGAACTGAAAAGTCTTAAGTACACTTGTTTGTTGAGCCATGTAGATAAGAGGTGGTCAAACGAAATTTGAATTTCTTTGAACCTATATTTCACAATCAACATACAGAGAGTAGTCCAAGGGGAACATTAGCAAAACTGGAGATACTGGAATGATCAGGTATTGGTCTGAAACTGGAACTTCCATTAAACTAATTTCAGACACTAAGCAGATAGTTCTTTTCTCTTCTTGTTAAAATGCTGCCCCAGCTATAAGACAGAAAAAACACAAAAGTTTTCCAGTCTAATCATCTCCTATCCTGGTCAGGAAACCAGGAAAGGCAATGGTTTGGGTTGGCTCTGTAGCTATCACAAAATAGAGATAACACATGCACAATGTTTTTCAGCAGCATAAACCCCTGCTAAGTTAGGCTATGCATAGATGTTAAATTTGAAAGACATTTTTCAACTCAGGAAGGAGAAAAGATGTGTCTAAGACCTCAAAGCTAGCAAATGGCAGAACTGGTCAAATGGCACAAATGATCAAGTTGTCTCATCAACTATAGCATACATATGCATAGATAGACAGTGGTATAGATGCCTCATTTGGGACAATCATCTGTATTGCTCATGTGACTTAGAGAGCAAGGTATCTCATTTTCCCTTTTAACTTGACATACTTCCTCACCATGTCTCCTAAGCTCTTTCCCAAACAAAACAAAGCAAAACAAAAAGTCTGATTTTGGTGAAGCTGCTGCAGTGACAATGCTACCCCTTGGACAGGCAGGACAAACCCTGAGCCAGCCTTCCAATCTTAGGAGTGGAGAAGTACAGGGTTCTAGCTGGAGGCCTTTGGTACAAAGACTCAGGTGAAGGGCATGGCGGTCATGGAAGATAATAAGAAAGAGAACGACTCTTCCCTAGAGCCTTTTCCATTACCTACTGCGATGGGAAATGCTCAGGAGGATGAATCCTAACATTCTACACCTGATCAAATAATAGGAATTCATTTAGAACAAATACAATATTAAAAGCTATTTTTTACCACAAAATTAATTGATTAACTTTTCCCTCTACAAATATATTACTGAAACTTTCTCACCGCACAAACTCTCCAAACAAAATTAATGGTTTTGTTTTGAAAATTAATTTAGATATTAAAAAATTATATTTTCCACCAAGATCTCAGCTACTCAGATTAAATATTAACCAAAAGCTGTCTTCTGCTTAAATAGAATTTAGCCTTTGAAGTGTTTTTATTAATCTCTTCTGATGTAGGTGCTTGAAATTCTATGAGAGTGCCGCGGCCACCCGTTCTGTGCATCACTTACTATAATTTATTTTCAGAACATAATTCTATTTATAAATGAAAATCCTATTAAAAGAAGACAAGAAAAATTAGTCCTAGACTTTGCATTGGTAGAGTAGAAACAAAATGAGCGGCCTAACCTGAAGTGACATTTACAAATTACCTGTTAATTTAAACCGGGTTGAGGGATGACAGAGTTTAGTCAGACTGACAGGAAGGACCGGAGGAATGACAGTGGAGGCTGGAGTGGTCATAAAGCTTCCACTGCTGCCACATTTATCTGTGTTCCCTCACTACCCCACCACTCCCTAGAAGCTTTCTGTCTAGTAAATAATATATTTGGAAAAATATTTACATTTTGGCAGACCAATGAGTAAGGTTGCACACGGCCGGAGGCTCTCCTCCTTTGTTTTGAAGGAGAAAGATCACTTAATACAAATGGCTTCCAGCATGAGTCATGTGAGTGCCCGCCCTCTAACTATTCTCGTCTGAATACCAGTCCTTGGGTGTCTTCAGTTAAGCATGAGGGCCTGCCAGGCTGCACACAGCTGGCTACCCATGAGGGCACAGAGATCTGCACTCCTCCAACCCGCTCCCAGGGATTTCTTGAAAGAGAGCTGGTGACTCTTTTACTTTTTCTACTAGACTTTTTGCCATATGTTCAAAAATATCTTGTAAATAAAATCATATAACAAAATCTTCTATAAGGAAGTCTAAGAGAGAAGCAGAATTACTTTTGACTTGGATGTAGGTGAATCTAAATGACTGCCAGGCAGAAGAAATATCTGAAGATACTATACACTGAATATCTGAATAGTTTAATAATTGAACATATTTTTCAGACCACATTCAGTTTACAAGGAGGTGTATTTTTCAATGTAGTGTTCCCACAAACAGAAGTAAAAGCTACACTTGTTCACAGAATGTAAAACTAAACAGAGCAGATACATAATGCAAAGCGCACAAAACAATGCTCTGTGCAGTTGTGCAAGCCTTTCATAAGAAGGGTCTTCTTATCTTGAAAAACAGAGCTGGTGTTTATGTTTTCAACTGGGATACCAGCGTGACATTTATAAATTAATGATAATACATTTAAATAAAAATAAAATATAAAAAGTTAAAGGATAGTTATATTAAGATACAAATGAGATCATCTTTGAATGCTTAATAATAATAAAGTAGCCTGGCATTTTATCTGGCTATTAAAGTTCTTGTCTATTCAGTTCATCCTATTAAAGTTCTTGTCTTCTTTCACCTTTTCAAAATGAGTTTCTACATTGCAGAATTCAGTAGATTTAAAGGGAGTATTACATGCTTTCTTCTTGTCCTCATGCTGGAATTCTGTGAACTATGTAGGGTAATTCTGTAAAACAAAAGTAATTGCTGTGAACTCTTTACACCTTGATTCTCAGATTCTTCACACAACTTTCAGGAGCTATTTCAGATGAAATAATTTTTTGAGTCCCAGCCACTTCTCTAAATCGTTGTATTTTTGTATTTATGGAGAAGGTGGCTGTAAGAAGGCAGGAGCATAGGGAAAAAATAAGAATCAAGATTTATTGAGGATATACTCATAAGTGAAATAAATAGTTTACCGATGTGTAAATACCATATTCTCTGGTATGAGAATCTGAAGATGTAAATGAGTTCTAGAATGTATGATAGATATTGTGAAATAGAACATACTCAAAGGGAAAAGAAAAGTGTGATGTCACAAAAGGAAACTAAGCATATGTATATAGGAGGCTTGGGGTTGTAGGGTGGGTACGGGAATGGGAAAATAGGAGAATTAAGTCGTGTCATATACTGGTACAAATTCTCAATGTTGAGTGTTATTATGATGTGTATATAAATAATCTACCTATAAAAACAAATCAAGTAATGGCTGGGGATTTAGCTTAAGTGGTACTGCACCTACCTTGGAGGCACGAGGGCCTGAGTTTGATCCCCAGTACTACAAAAAGAAAGAAAAAAAGAAAGAAAAAGAAAGAAAGAAAGAAAGAAAGAAAGAAAGAAA
>PVIC010003511.1:11629-68752 GCA_004025085.1 Thryonomys swinderianus | reverse complement strand
GGGGAAGGGGAGGGGAGGGGAGGGGAGGGAGGGGAAGGGAGGGGAAGGGAAGGGAAGAGAAGAGAGAAAAAAAGACGCAAGGAGGGATTTACTGCCGAATTTTTGTTTCAACGATTTTAGTGACATGAGATGCTTGTTTCCCCCGAGAAAAAGGCATGTTTCAGATAAATTATTGACCAAAAAGAAATAGCCTCGAGCAAGAAATCCTCTGTTTTCTCCGGGGAGAAGCACAGACAAGCTGCTGACTGTCGTGGCGCTACCTAGGACGGACAGACAGCTGCAGCAAGGGCCAGCGCTGGGCGGGGCCCTGCTCACTGCTGACCCCGCATGGTCCCCAGGACAGCGCCCTTTCTCCCCTCCAGCAAGGCCCCGGCAGCCACAGGCTCCATTTCTGCACGCATGCGTGTGGACGCAGCTCCTTCCTGTCACCCCCGTCCACTCGCTGTACCAGGACACGCTCGCCGGAAAAGGACATGGTGAGGGCAGCAGGCCCCGGATAAGCAGCCCCTCTCCTCTAGCTCTCTGTGGGTTCCATGGGACCATTTCCTACCCTAGTCTGCGTGCTCTTTGCCCCTTCCGCAGTTAGACCTCCAGAGGGTCTCTGTGCACCTTTGCCCAGTGGACGGCCACGCCCCACAGAGCCACGCCCCGCGGAGCCACGCCCACAGAGCCACACCCCTGTAGGGCCGTAGTACTGTGAACTTCTCCAGACACGTCGTGTTCCCCTCACCCCCTCCATTGAAGCAGGTAGCACATTTCAGGAGAGGTTTGGGGCCCGGAGGGAGGCAGAAGTGACTCCGCGTGTCTGGCAGCTATTACAAAGACCGAGCTGGGCATTTCTCAGGGTAAGGGGGAACTGCAGCCCATGCCCCATAGTGCGCTCTTCCTCAGACGGCTCCAGTAGCTCTGGTGCCCAGCAGCACACAGACACCTGCAGGTGCCAAGGGCCTCCCTGGCAGGCTCAGGCTCCCATGTGGCAGGGGCTTCCGAGGGCCCTGGGCACAGCAGCCTGTTGCCCGAGATGCCCCCTCCATTGGCTGGAGTCACAGGGTCTCTTTCTGTCTGTCCTTCAGGCCTCAGAGAGCGTACGCAGCCTCACCCACCGCCGAGCCCCCCTCCTGCAACCCCGAGGAAGGGCGAAGACGAGTCACAGCACCTCAGTGTACAAAATGATACCGCAGCCGGGGCTGGGCTCTGGGGTCACTGGGTTCTGGGCTCAGATTCCGCCTCCGCTGCGCCTGGGCGTTTCCCTAACTCCTCAGCGCCTCCATTTCCTCACTGGCAAATCAGAGCTGATTGGAAAAGGCAGAGAGAAGATGAACTGGACCACTGAAGAGACGAGCCCGGGCAGGGAGAGGAATTACGGGACCACACAGTTATTCTCTCGTTGCTTACTGTCCTGTTTGGAGACTTCCCTGCACCCCGGGCGATCAGGGTGAAGAGGGCTCTCAGCTCGGGTTGGGGCAATGGCTCGTCCCGTGTCCACCTGCCTCTCTGGTCCTCTCCCCGTCTCTTGCCTCTTCCTCCCAGTTCCCCAAAGACGCCAGTCTGGTGGCTTCTCGTGGCCTTTCATCTTATGTGCCTGAATCTTGTTTTAACATTTTTAAACTCGATATGTTACTCTTTGTGCTTCTGAATTACTAAAGTGAAATCACTTGAATGGATGACTAAAAGAGAAAAACATTTTAGGTGTTATCATTATAATTATTATTATTATTATTCCCTATGTGAACTCTCTAACAAACTTTCTTAGGAGTATTATAAAAACAATTCCTATTACCCTTTGATGTTTTCCAAAGTTTTGGTATTACACCGGGTCTCACACAGAACTGCTGTTCATCAAGTCCTCGCAGAACCAAATTCCTTAAAAGTGACTGGGGGATTATGTCTGAGATCAACTTTAAAATATCCTAGTAATGAGCAAAAGAAAAGAGAAAGGAGGAAGTAGATGCTCAACTATAGCGAAATGCTGGTAAATTTTTAACATCACAATAGCAGTTCATTTTGCTTTTATTGCCTTTTTGCCCTTTCATGGAGGCCGGAGCCTTTGCACAGAGCCACACTCCCGGTCGATTCTTCACTTTTTATCTCTGAGACAGGCTCTTACACGCTCAGCCATCTCTAACTTAGCAAGTGACCGGGTGGCAGAGGAGCCTCCGGGCACCGGGCGTGGACACTCACCTTTTTATGGCTTTGTAGCAGATGATGACAAGGACAGTCAGGAACACCAGAGAGGCACAGCACACGGCGATGACGACCACCAGCCCCGACCACCAGCTTTCCTCAGCAGGGCACGAGGTAGAGCTGGGAGCTGGAAGAGACAGGAGCAGCCTGAGCCTCCCTGAATATGCCGGTTCGGCCAGGGTCCGAGCCAGGGTCACGGCCATTGCCCCCCAGGAAGGTCCTCTGACCTTTCCTGCCGTCCCTGCCCCCACCCGGAAGCAGATGACATCATGGCTACCCCGCCCCCACCCAGGCCTGGCCTGCGCAGAGCGGGG
Source organism: Thryonomys swinderianus (assembly GCA_004025085.1). Classification (NCBI taxonomy): domain Eukaryota; kingdom Metazoa; phylum Chordata; class Mammalia; order Rodentia; family Thryonomyidae; genus Thryonomys; species Thryonomys swinderianus. The sequence goes on along the minus strand of PVIC010003511.1, from coordinate 66,254 downwards.
TTAAACGCCGCGCCCTGGCCATCCATCCTCCCTTGGCATGAGCTAACTGACAGCAGGGTCAGGTTTAATTTCCCATGAAAAATAACAGAACATCTCATTCTCAGTTGAGGCCTTAAATCCGGTTCCCCTGCGGGCGGGGGCGGGGAGCCGGCTCAGAGGGACTCCGGGGAGCAGGAGAGAGCAGGAGGCCTGTCCGCGCTGGTGTTTGAGGCTGCTTTCTTCCAAGCGGCTGCTCTCTGGGGCTGGCCCAGGCGGGCTTCCCTCAGGGCCCTCTGCCCGCAGGGGGCGGCCAGAACTGGGGGAGTCTGTGTTTGCTATGAGGTCCTCCCGTCCCTGTGAGATCCGTGCAGAGTTCGGGTTCGCCCCAAACACAGAAGGCTGATTTTCGTGCCTTTGGGAAAAGCAAACACGCCCCACAGCCTCGACCCAGAGATACTGAGCAGACCCAGACACAGCTGGAAGAGAGCCAGGGAAGCTGGGCAGACAGGAGGGAGGCAGGAAGGGAACAGAGAGAGGGACGGACGGACAGACAGGACGACTAGCTTTGGGCAGGTCTTCAAGACAGTGACATATGCAAGGGAATCAAAACCCTGCCCCCGACTCGTGCTGCCGTCTGGGCGGGGGACAGGTGGGCTTCCTCCCGCTCTCGCCTGCTGGGGCCCACCCACCTGCGCCGCGGCCCTGTCCCGCGGAAACCTCCAGCACCCCAGATTCCCGGTACCTCGCTCCAGCCAGTCCCTGCTCTGGGGGGCGGCCATTATTGAGCTCGAAAATCATCGATTAGATTTGCTTGTTCCTGACATTCCTATAAATGGAATCGTGCCAGACCACTTTTACTATTTTTCCGCTTCCTCCATTTAACATAGCATTTTTGAGAATCGCCTGTGTCACCGCGTTTCTCCCTCCTGCGTTATCGCTGAACAGCCTCCTGTGAAGCGTTTACCCTGTGGTGTGTGCGCGACGGACGCCGTAAGAAGAAGCCAAGTGTTTCCCCCTAGTGCTCACACTCCTGTGCCCTCCCGTGCAGAACAAAGAAAAACAGAAGGGAAGGGAGTGGTTACAATTTGTAGCTGAATTAACGGCAGCTGGGTTAAGCGATCCAGAAACCATTCTGCGCTTCCCCGGGGACAGGTGCTGAAGCCTCACTAACAAATGGGTGGTGCCAGGGTCGGACCTCGGGTCCCCCAGAGCCGGAGCAGAATCGCTGACGCGTCCCGGGAACCGGCTGGGACGGGGACCCCGCGGGCTGCTCTGCCACCCCAACACCTGAAAGATGCGGAGCCCAGAACTGAACACAGGAATAAAGGGAAAAGGGACCGAAAGGCCCCGCTTTCCCACAAGATGAACTTGCTCGATACTTTTTGGTGAAATGTCAAGCTGGCTCCTCTCCTGCTCCCGCGCCGCCGGGGCGCCCTGCCTCGCTTAAACCTTCCCGGGTCCCGGCTTCATCCCTCCCTACAGCAGCAGCTGATCTGGGACTCAGAAGTGTCATCCTGTTCGGGCTCAGGCTGTAATGCCTTTGGGCAAGTCCCCAGGGCCGGGCCTCCCTGTGGCTGGGGAATAAATCTACCCCCGTTGTGGTCGTAGCCAGGGGCTGCACCTCGGGTCAGTAACTCTTGGACCTACGGGCTTGGGGCCTATCTTCGGTCAGCACAGTGAGCGATCCCAGCAGCTATGGATACTGACAACAAAGAACTAGTTATTTCCACAGAAGCTAGAATTGTCCTTTGGAAAAAGTGCCCATAGGATCTCTGTTCAGCGATTCTACCACCTGGAAATGGCACCAGATTTTAGTGCCTCTTTGGCTTGTATTGTCCATTAATGGGCAGGAGTTTTCTTTTCACGATCACAGTTGATCCTGAAACCAGGGAGGCTTGCTGAGGGTGCCCTGGGCCCAGGGTCCCCCTCTGATATTCAGCAGGGCACAGAGCCGCAGGCTCTCGTGGATAGGAGAAGGGGAGGCATTTGTCAACCCAGCCGAGGCACAGGTCTGGTTCGCTCAGGAAGCCAGCCGCTACGCTCAGAGGCCGCATCTGTATTTACCCTTATGAGTCAATTAGAGGGTGCGGGAGCTGCAGGAAGCCTGGGAGGTGTCATTTTAAATGCAAGTTTCCCAGGGGACAAGGTGAAGACCCCAAGCTTTGGGCTGCTTGCTAGGCCTTCCTCTGCCTCAGTTTCCTTCCCCTCAGGTGTTGCCAGTATCTCTCCTCAGAGGTGACAAGACAGCTTATCGTGTGGGCATTCTGCTGGTTCAGACTGGAGAAGACAAGTCCTGAAGGTGCCCGTTCACTCACTACCGGATACGTACTGAGCATGCTCAGTACCCAGCACTGCGCCAGGAGCTGGGAGCGCAAAGATAAGTCAGACAGAAATCGCACCTTCCCGGGCTGCACCAGCTGCCCTATGGTCATTACAAAGTGAAGTGAGATCTGATCAGCTTGCTCAAGCAGCCCGGAGGCTCCAAAAGAAAAGCCATGCAGGAACTGCAACTCTCCAGGGAAGTCACTGTGGCTGCCTGAGTGCCAAGACGGTTTGGGAGTGAGGGTGAGGCCTCGTGAGGGGCAGGTGGTCAGACGGGAGGCCAAGACAGTCAGACTGTCGGGTGCCAGCAAGGGGGCTCCCTGTGTCTCCTCAGCATGACAGGAAGGCAGCACGTCCCGACCCGGCCGGGGTCACAACGCTCTCCTGAGACGCCATTCGGCTTTGTCCGCCCTACTTGATAAACACTCCTGCCGCCCGCAGAGCCCACAAGACTCGCGGGCAGGAGAGAGGCTTCGGAGGACCCAGGCTTAGTTCTGCTTAACCAGAGGAGCTGTGTCTGTTCAGCTGGGAAACGCATGGCAAAGGCCTTGGGATTTTTGCTTCTAGCCAAGGTGAACTAACAAACATACTGAATATGTGAGACGCTGGGTCTTTAAACGGTCGACGTCAGGCCGCGAAGACGGTGACCCCCAGGAGACAAGGAGCAGTGAGGTGTGTCTGACCCGCGGGCGGCTTGCAGCCTTGAGCGAGTTCGCTGCGGTGCTGAGGGGGTGGAGAGTCCAGGAGCGAAGAGGGCAGAAGCGTCCCGTCCCTTCTAGCGAACTCTGAGAAGAGGGAGCCTCGGCACACCGCATCTAAGCCCCGGGGCCGTGGACCGTCCGCAGGGGCAAGTTCCAGAAGAGCGGGGGAGAGACGGTGGCTCACAGGAGCCTGGTGTGTACACGGGGAACGGTTCGCGCTCACCTTACTCTGCGACCAGAGAGGCCTAGGAGATTTGGACAAGGCCTTGAGGACCGCACCTCCCCCAGGCCCAAGGCCACGGAAGTACTGTGGGTCAGGCGAGCGCTTGGCAGTGAGCACTTTTCCTGGGTGCCTCGTGGGGTCTGGCAGCTATCAGATGAGACTGGGAAGCTGGGTCTGTGGTGGCACCCATCACTTCCCTGGCGAAGGCTTCAAGGCACGATGGTGCATGGGCATCATGGTCCCCTTTGCACTGGGGAAAAGGAGGTCCCAGAGCTGAGTCAGCGTGGCACATATTTATATATATGGAGCCAGCTGTTGTAGAGAAGCTGTGCCCGGGTGTCTGACTGACAGGAGGGCACCGTGTGAGGGATGAATGCATGGAGGAACCGCGAAGGCTCTAGAGACAGCTCCCTCTTGCAACATACACTGAAACGCAGTCTGGTTGCAGAGGAGGGAGATGGCCATGTTGTTGTGAACTCACTTTCCTGCCTTGAGTCTGAGGCTTCATCCATGGCCGGTCTCTTGACCCTCTGTGTGGCCACCACGGGAGGTCACCAGGCTCACCTGGCGCCCAGCTTCCTGAGCACTGCTGGGGCTGGCTGGGCCTCTGGGACATCATCAGACAACGCTCCTTCTTTTCAAAGCCTTTGGTGACTCATCCCAGGCTGCCTGAGTGAATCAGATTGACTGCAGTTCCCCAGGGCTCCTTGGCCTTAGAGATGCTGGACGAGGAGGGGCTTCCTGGCCTGAGGATCCGTCTCCTTCAATGACCCAGGGGTGATTCACGTGACTTGGGGAGATCGGTCCTTTCTCCTTCCAGACGCTGATGTCTACCACCCTGCTTTCCAAAACAAGACAAGCGAGGCCTTTCCTAGGGGGGAACTGAAAGCAGAGGCTGGGCTGGCCAAGAGTGGTTTCTGTGTCATTGGATTAGGGCTTGGTGACGTCCCTAGGCAGAAGTGACAGACAGGAGCCACCTAAATCTTCTCTCTGTACTCCTCTCTCCCAGCCACCCTTATGGAGAGTTTCAGAAAACTGTGTTCCTTATGTAGGAAGAGTGGAAGGCAGGGCTGTGGTGTCTGTAAAAGGGGACTAAACATCCCCGTGTTGAAGAGCACGCTTACTCTCTGTCTCTGCCCCAGCCACTCACCTAGGCCCTTCCTGGTTCCATGTGACCCCCAAGGACACCATGGGCACTGCGAGCTAAGACTGGGGTGCCAGGTCTGTTTCATAGGCCCTTTGCACAAAGGAGGAAACAGGCCTGGAGCAGGCAGCAGGGGCCTTCCTGGGCTGTGCAGGGACCAGATGGAGGCCTTCAAGGCTGCAGCCCTGTCACGTCCTGTCCCAAAGCACTGCAAAGGACATGCTTCTCAGGAGTCCTCTCGTGGGCTGACAGCCCTCTCTCTGCCTCGGTGTCCAAGCCCTTCCCCGCTGGGCTGTGTGACACAGACCCAGTGTCCACTAAGGAAAGGGTGTGGGGCGGGGACCTGTTGGCTGTCCTCCCTCCCCACATAGAGCCCTATTGTCTCTGGACACAAGGGACTGACTCTTGGGCCGCTGCTCTCCTTACACAGGCACAGGGCATCCACGGGGAGGCTTGTGCCAGGGCGTCCACCTCCCACAGGGCTCCAGGCCGGTGTGGGTGTGGGGCTGCATGCACACTCCTGACCCTGGAGGTACCGAAGTGGACCTGAGAACCACAATGCACCTGGGACCCAGGTGCTTATGCCGGCCTCTGAATGGCTTCCTATGGCAGGAAGACTCCTAAAGCGGTACCGAGCAGAGAGCTGGGGCAGACAGCCCTGGGCCTCAGGTGGCCCTCACACCTCCCCTGACACTGGGACTCTGATGCAGGCTTCCGAGTCCGGCACTGACGCCCCTTTTCCCTGAATACTCCTCCTTGAGATCAGGGGCTCCTGAAATAGGAAGCCACCAGCTGCCCACATTGCAGAGGGCAGGCGCAGCTCCTTGCCCATACTTAGCAAATGGACAGGGCATGGCCCAGCTTCACGGACAGATGCCCTTGGGCTGCTTCCCTAAAACAAGGACCTCCCCCCCTTGGCAGCAGGAGGCAGTGTGTGAATGCTGCAGCCTACATGGGGGTCCCAGCCTCCAGGTGCCAGGCAGGGGACGCCAGGCACAGCCTGCCTTGGGGCCCACCCACCCCCTGCTGGTCGCTCCTCCAAGTTCTCCTGAAGTTCCCCCACGCCCACCCTCCCAGGAACCTCTCCTGCTCCGGGCAGCTGGGGGGGCCACAGCTCCGCACTCCAGGGCGTCGCTCACCACACACAAAACCGGGTCAGGGCTCAGCAGGAGGACACACCAAGTGTGCCCCCAGCCTGTCTCTGGCCTCCGGAGTGGCCCAAAGGACAAAGGGCTGCCTAGGGCCTCCTCTTCCTTGCCCTTAGCCTATTCCCAGCCGCTGCCCGTGGGTGCCATCTCCCAGATGCCCATCAGGACTCAGCCATACCCCAGTGGCTATCTGTTTGACAAGTCCATCTTGAAATGTCATCACCAAGTGCCACTGTTGAAACACCCGGAGGGCCTCAAATTGACAACTCTGGAAACGGATACACCCAAGTGCAAGACCCTGAGCCCTGGCGGTGCCTAATTTCAGAAACTGCACATCAACCCAGGCAGTGAAGCCATGGTCTGTCTCCGACCTCCGCTTGAGACACATACTGCTCATAGAACTCCTTAGACTGATTCTCCCCGGGACACAGTACTGCACATCCTGAGATGCCTGGACCCATCAGGCGGCCCGCCCTGGTGACTCGGTGTGACCCCCTGTACGCCGGATGTGGCTTCCACCATGCATCTTCCACCATGGGGCCACCTGCCTGGAGTGCTCAAGGACTGGAGGCTACGGCCTCCTTTTCATCGTTGTGATTCTAACTTGGGTGTAATAAATGATTGCTTCATAAAGTGATTGGAGTGCTTTTGTCCTTCCTTTTGAAGCTGTCTGACTGCTATTGGGTTTCTGGAGACTTTGCCCCTGTGCCGGGAGCATCCAACAGCTGGCCCAGCCTCTGTGACCTGGCTTCCACAGCCCAAGGATCCTTTGAGTCCCAGGAGTCCCTGCGAAGGCTCAGGCCAGCAGCGGCCCCTTCTCGCTCTTCTTCTGCTGGCTGCGTCACCCTCACTCCCAGCCCAGGCTGGGCCCTCTGAAGCCTCCCCACCGGGCTGTTCCTTGGGGACCAGTTGCCCAGCAGAGCACAGTAGTTGTCACACTGGCTTTGAACCAGGACTCCGGGTTCTGATTTGGGCAGGTCATATAGTCTGATTTCATCTCCATTCCATCCACTAGATTCAGGAAGCACCGGACCCCCACCCTCACCCCGGGGCCGGTGCAGGCACTGAATGAGGTACCCAGGCAGGGAGCTGGGGCAGACACCCCTTGGCTGCCCGCCACACCCTTCCCGTTCTCCCCAGTGGCAACCCGCTTCTCCTCCTGCACCCCCACCCCTGGGGCCCAGGTTTGGGCTTAGCCTGGCTGGTTTTGCCTCTAAGTGGCTCAGGGATCCTGGCCTCTGGTTGGTGACAGGAGAGGACATGTCTGCTGGGGCTTCTGGAATCGTCTCCTCTTGAGGGAGACAAATGGAAGAGATGGCACCTTCTCCTGGACGCAGCTGTGCCTTAGTTCCAGAGCAGAGCAGCTTGGGGCCGAGGGTGCCAGCGGCAGGGTGGGCGGCCTCACAGTGATCAGTGGGCACAATCGGCCTCAAGCGCTGCAGTTTAGCACCGATGTCATGGGAGGCGCGACACAGCCGAGGCCCTGTGGGGAGCGTGGGCCTGGAGGGTCTGAACACCAGGGAGGGGCGGATGGGCCAGGACTAGAACTAGATGGGAATGACACTGTCCAGGGCCTGGAGGCCTGGAGAAGGCCAGAGGGGAGGGGGCTTTGTAGGGTGTCCAGGGGGTACAAGGACAACGTCTCACCAGATGAGGAAACTGAAGCAAAGACCAGCTAATACTGAACTTCACTTAAACTGGGATTTGAACCCAGACACTCCGGCTCCAGGGCCAACCTCTAACAGACCAAAACACAGGCAACCAGGCAAATCCACAGTGACACAATCTGCCAGAGGAAATGCTTTGGAGACCATGACATAGGTGACCCAAGGGAGCAGCACTGGGCATGGCGGGGGGAGAGGGGCATCACAGGGAGGGAGGGGGAGGTGGCCTATGGAAAGCTCCTATTTAGGCTGGCCTGGGCTAGCAAGGGGCAGGAAGGGGGCACAGGCAGCTGGCACCCAGGCCTCTTTGTGCCCCTCGCTGGTGGCAGGGACCTGGCCTGCTGCCTGAGTGAGGGTCTCTGCACCCTGTATCTGTGGCTCTAAGCTGAGCCTGTGCTCTGGTTTATTTCTTTCTGCCTGGCGTTCTGGGCATGGAGCCCAGCGCTGTGGCACTGTGGCTGCTCATCATCAAGGGCACTGTTTGCAGGCTCAGCTCCTGCGGGGGTGTTTAAAAACCCCAATACATTATTAATTGTCTCCATCATTCCTGTGCCTAATTAGGAAAGGAAAGTTATGAATTGGGCCTATGTCTCTCTGGCAGGGGCAGCCGCAGCTTTTCCCGACGCAAGGGATCAGGCCGAGGCTGGGGCAGGAGCCCAGAACAGCAGGTCTCTGGCTGGTAAAACTAATGATGCCTCTGGTGGTGACCGGGAAACACGTTCCCCTTGTTCCTCACCCCGCAGCCCTCTTTGTCCAGCGCCTGAAGGCGAGGACCCGTCACTCAACGGCCTCTACTTGCTTTCAGTGGTCACAACCCCGTCACTCCCACCACAAGACACACAGAAGGGCCACACTCACCTGTGTTAGGACAGGGCAGCACTGTCAAGAATGACAAGACAGCGCCACATCTGGCCAGCTCTGGCTGACCACTAGCACCCACCCGCCTTGGCCTGAGTCCTCCTCACTCCAGGTCTGGTCCACTCTCACTGTGTGCCATGCTCTGTGCTAGACACGGGAAATGGTCACCACAGCAGGTGGACCCGGCCCTTATGATGCAATGATCTCCTGGAGAATGAGCGTTAACTACCAAGGAAGTGCAGTCTGTGATCCTATCTCACCGAGACACTTAACTGCGCATGTGCCACGGAGACCATGAACATCAGGAAACCATAAAACAAAACCTGAGGAGGCCCTTTTGGGGGAGCTCACGAGAGCTGACTGAAAGTAACGAGGTCATATGTGCCTGTGAGAGGCTCTTGACCCTGGGGAGGGAAAACGCTGCTGATGTTTGGGTTCGGTGCCCAACAGAGCCAAGTACCTATGGATGCTCAGTGGATATGAGAGGCTTTTCCCCTTCGGAAGGGCTCTTCACCATCTGAGTGTTGTGGAGGCAGGAGGATCATGAGTTTGAGACCAGCCTGGGCTATATGGAAAATTCAAAGCCAGGCAGAACACATAAAAATAAAACAACAATAAAAACTCCTTAAGGGCTCTTAAGGGAAGACGAAAGACTCCTGAATGCCCAGCCCAGTAGCACCTGCTATGTCTAAACAGCTGTAATCATTCTGAAGAGAAATTCAGGTTTAACTTGAACCTGTGGCTAAAACGCTCTGGCCTGAAGGGCAAATGTGGCCCACAGCTTGTTTTGTAAATAAAGCTTTATTGAACACAGACACAGCCATTTGTTTGCATACTGTCTCCGGCTGCATTTGTGCTACACAGGGAAAGTTAAGTAGTTACGACACTAGCTATGTGACTTGCAAAGATTTCAGTATTTACCATCTGGCCTTTTATAAAAATGTGTTTCCCCAAAAGGATTTTTTTTTACCTGAGATTTTTAGGCAAGCTTAGCAGAGAGATCTGAGAATACACTGAAATTATATCTCAAATTTATATTTTGCAAGTAAACATTCTTCTGTTTATTTTAGAAGGGCCTGTTACTGCAAATGTCATGCCAATGCCCTGGTGGAAAACTTCAGAGTCACAAACTTTAGGTTTGTGGCACGGGGCTCTGCCCAATCTGGGAATGTTAATAGTGACAATGTGGTGAGTCTACAAAGTCCAGTAGATAGGCAGATGGGCCCAAATTTGGAACCACATCATACCTGCTGGGCGAGCCCCTGGTAAAGCACTTACACTTCAAAGCCTTGGCTTCCTATCCATCCTGACCACGTCCCCTGAAGGCCGATGAAGCTGCTCCCCAGCTGTAGGCCGGGACACAGGGGGCGCTGCTCCCGATGCAGACAAGTGTCACCTGGAATGATGTATATGAATTTCCCTGGCACCTGCTGCTGGGATACCACTTGGGGCCACTGACGTGCCACGTACTGACCACACCTGCCTGGGAATTGACTCCTGTAGAGACCGACAGTGCCGAGTGCGGAAGTCCAGCCCTGCCCCCAGCTGGGGACAACCGTGAGCACCCTACTCCCAAAGGCTTTGTGGGACTTGGCTGTCTCCCTGCCCCGCCCCATCTCCTAGGCTGCTTCGGGCCCCCATGGGAACACTCCTTTGCTCCCTCACGTCAGGGCCTGAGGACAAGTTCCAAGTCAGGAGACCCAGACGTGTGGTCGCCCAAGTGCTCACGGCCCTCAGTCTGCATTACAGAACATGAAGCCGAGCTAAAATTCTGTCCCATGGAGACGCGCGTGACCCCTGCTCTAGGCGATTCCTTCCCGGAACCACTAGTTCCCTGCACACAGCCTAACTCCTGTGTAAGGGCCCTGTTGGGTGAAGCTGACTCCAGGTTGTGTGCAGGTTGGGAATCACAAAGGCACAGTAACACAGCTGAGAAAATCACTGTGCTCAGTGGTTTCATTGAGGATGAAGGAAGAAGAGGAATAGAAAAAGGAGGAGGAAGAAGAGGAGAAGGAAGAGGAGGAGGAGATTGCCATGTCTCCACACTGATGGTCCAGAGCTGTGCTGTCCAGTATAGTAGCCATTAGCCACTACTTAAATTCAAATTAATTAAAATTAAATAAAGCTAAAAATTCAGTTTCTCAGTTACATGTGCTATATTCCAAGTGCACAGTAGCCCCGTGAAACACACAGCCATCATGATGGACAGCACGGGCTTCTTTGCGTCACGGGGAAAGTTTTTTGTGGAAGCGCTGGGCCAGAGAGCCAGGCGGTAGGACTTGGCTTCCCTTTCCAGAAAGGCGGCCACTTGAAGCAAAATGAGACAGCCCGTGTATGTCGCCAGCGTTACATATTGTCAAAGTTAGACGCCTTTCTTTGGTTCCCGGGTCCACTCCCCCCGAAACAAGGAAGGTAGGAATTATTGGTTATATTTCATAAACAGGGAAATTGAGGGCTCCAAAGCGTAAGAGAAGCAAAGTCACAGGGCTCATAGGACAGAGTCAGAGCCTCCAAGCAGGAAGGCTTCTGCCACCACCACTCGGACAGTGAGAACCCCAGCTGGAGGTGGGGGTCAGCTCCAGTGAGCCAGAAGAGAGCCAGGGGACCCTTCACGCCGCACACAGCGTGGTGGCTGCAGCACCTGAACTAAAACAGTCACTGTGTCTCTGAGACAGTAACAAAGCAGAGGGCCGCCTGCGGCCTCCCTCTCTGTATGAGGGCCGAAGAGTCTCTGCAGTGGACCCGGGCAGAATCCGGCTTCTGCAACACCTAGGGATGGCTTCTGTGTCACTGGCCTACCCCAAGGAAGAGGACACTGAGAGAGGGCAGAAGTTCCCGCCCCTTCCTGGGTATTCTATCTGGATATGCAGTTTGTTCTATAGATCGAGGTCACAATAACCATTGGTGCCGGAATTCTTTGAAGTTTCCAAGTCCCCTCGGCTCTCTGGATATCAAGGACCTATGCACCTGTGCAGTGGAGTGGTGACACAGGGCTAGAGCAGGGTCCACACCTTGGCACTACTGATATATCGGGCTGGGGCATTCTTTGTTGTAGAGAAGCACCTTGGGTACCATCTGTTCGCTGTTGTGGTGACCAAATATCCTCTGCGGGGAACTGCAGGGTCGGAGAAAGACCAGGGCTCTTTCCCGGATCCTATACTCAGTGTCGAGAAGGTTGTAGACAACAGGCACAGCCAGAGGCACAAACCTGCCTCAGCCTCCTGAAGCACATTGTGCCAATTGCAGCCAACGGAAGCAGTTAAACCTGACGGCCCTCCAGCTGGGCCAGTCTAAGATTCCAAGCCAAATGCCTTCAGAATGACCCCTGGCTACTAAACAGCCACACAGCGGAACTGTTGGTAACGGGGCCCAAGAAGAAGCCAAGGCATTATTGCCAAGGCAACCATAATTCTCTCTGTCAAGGAAGGAAACAATGTGCTTTTGCCACCCACAGTCCTGTTCATTCTAAATCTGACAACAAGGAAGCCATTCACGCCAGGGTAGGGGTGGCCGGGCTGGGGTGGGAAATGGTGGCCTCTGACTTTTTCTGGTCGCTGGAAAGAATGACAGAGAAACTCGGGAACAAGGAACAATCACTCTTCATATTGCCTGGCATTTCTCTGGCAAAGAGTAGGGTATAAACCAAGGGATGTTTTTCCCCAACACAACTAGCCCTCTCTGTCTTTCCCAGGTGGAAGGCCTAATAATGGACCCTTCTTAAGGGCTGCTGAAGACCAAGCCTGGCCAGACTGCAGAGGTGATGCCCCTCCCCAGACAGGACTTCTTGATAACTGGAAGGCACAGGAAGTAGAGCTACTGAGACCTATTCCAGGCAGGACAGCTCCAAGCCGTGGTGTAGGGACCAAACCTCAGGATATGCTAAATCCCATAATGTGAACAAGGGATAGCTTCCCTAACTATTGTTTGTGATCATACAAAATGCCAATGGAGTGCCACTGTGTGGACATGCCAGGCTGTCTCTAAGCCTTCTCTAGCATTTTATTTTAACTTGTAATCTGCTGACTAAAAAGCAAACACCTCAGAAAACTGTAGGGAGGGGAAAATTTGAATTAAAAATGTGCTTTGGGCCGGAGATTTAGCTCAGAGGTTCCGGCGCTGCCTTGTAAGTGCAAGGTGCTGAGTTCAATCGCCCGTATCCACATACAATGCTGGACGTGGTGATTCACGCCCACCAGCAATCAATACCACATACCACAGTGCCCAGCGTGGTGGCTCACGCCTGTCATCCCAGCACTCGGGAGGCAGAGGCAGGAGGATTGCCGAGTCCGAGGCTTGCCTGGGCTACATAGTGAGCTCAGGGCCAACCTGGACTACAAAGACAGACCCTGTCTCCAAAAAAAAAAAAAAAAAAAAAAGTGTGCTTCATAAAAATATAATGATATCTGACCCAAGTCTCTCGACCCAGTATGCATGTCAGCGTCCCCATTTATAGAACCAAGAACAAGCTCAACAAGAAGAAGTCAGTGGCAGAACTGGGATGCCAGGCAACTGGACCCCAAAGCCTCTCTTCTCTCCAGCACATCCTACTGCAAGGGAGGTGAAAGCCACAGTAAGGGAAGTTTAACAGCATGGTCTTGACCCAGCCGTTTAACATTGCTGGGGCTTGGGGGAGGGGCTTGATTCCACAACCCCTGCTCCCCTGAGTACTGCCCCTAACTGAACTCCAGGCTTCTCCTGCTCCTCCTAAAGGCAGGTGGCAGGGCTTGATGGAGAGGTTGAGAGAAATGAGCTCGGCCTGGGAGGGCAGAGTGCTTCATCCACTCATACCATGGACCGCAGGAATGAAGGAAAAGGGGAATAAGATGCCCAGCAAGGGAGAAAGGGGGGAGTGATTTCTGCCTCACTCTGAGAATTGTCTCCTTTTAATTCCTTCTAGTCACGAGCTTCCTAAGCACCTTATTCCCAAATCCAGTGGACTTCAAGCCCCTCAACAACTCAGCACTGCCACCTGCTCTGCGTCCTTCCCGACAGCTGGCCACACAGGTCACCCAGTCTACTGCTCCATCATCGCTTTTGACAGGGACATTAACGGGGCTTCAGAGGTGAGACTGCCTCAGACAGACGGGGTGATGCTTTCAGAACCAGCTGTGTCTACCTGCCTAGAAAATCAAAGGCAGCAGACATAAACACCGACGCAGCCTAACCTTGGCCAAGGCACTTCGTGCTCTGGTCTGGGCTCCCTCTCTGGGAAATGCGGCGAGGCTGATATCCACAGTCCCAGAATCCCCCAACAATGAAATATGGTCAGAGTTATGGTTTATATCGAGATGTCCCCCAAAACTTTGCGTGCTCACAGCTGGGGCTCTGGGAGGTGACTGGTCATGGTGTGTGACACCGGATTGGTCCCGTGGATGGGCTCATAGCCGGGTGATGAGGCCTGGTGGGAACAGGCTGTCACTGTGGGTGTGGCCTGGAGTGGTATCTATTACTCCTGCCTTCATGGTTTGCCACGTGTCACTGCCAGCTCACTCAGGCTCAAACCCCTTGGAGAGAAGAATCTAGACACTTCCTGAGCAGAGACAACCACTAGAGTTAGCCCAGTGGGAGAACTTCCGAGGGAGGATGGCTGGGCTGTGGAGTGTGTGTTTAAAAAGAAAAAAAAAAAAGGAAGAAAGGAAAGAAGGAATTAGTGTTGTTGTTTAATGGCTGTACCTTGGAAACAGCAGCAGTTAATACTTGTCGGCTGCCACCACCTCAGGCCCACGCCTCTGCTCTCTTGCCACGGAAGGATGAGCACTTGGGTGAAAACGTCAGAGCTGGTTAATCCCACAGGGTTTAAGCGGCCCAAAGAAAACATCTTACAGTTGAATAAGGAGATCAACTGCTCCGTTGGCTGTAAGGGCCAGAGCGCTCTCAAAGATGAGAAGAAAATCCTTTGTGTGTTTCTGACTGTGGAGGAATCCAGGCTCCGGCCTCGCCAGGGGCGGGGTGCTGCGGGGAGTTAGTGGGGTCTCGCTCAGAGATTTGTCCGTCTAAGGCCCTGTAGTGACCGAGCTTCCTCTGCACTGAGTCATTCAAGCTTAGCAAGTCCCTGAGGTGAGCCGGGCATTTCGGGGCAGTGGGTTCCATCTAGGCGGGAACAGAAAAGTTCAGTGGACACGGGGGGAGAAAGCAAAGAGCGGTGCTGGTGGAGGGAAACATCTCCCAATCTCAAAAGCAATACGATAAATTTGGTGGGCCTACTCTACTGAATTTTGCCAAGAACTTGACAAGCACACTGTGCTTGATGGAAATTCTTCTCCCTTCTCAGAGGAATGAGGAGCAGAGGTTGTTGGGCCCTGTTCTGTGATGTGGCTGCCAGGTGATGGCTCCTTGCTTCAAGGCAGACTTCCTGCGGGTGCCATGTGTACTCCACAGCTCCCGGCAGAAGAGTCTGCTGAGCGCCTGCTCTTGCCAGGCCCCTTGTCCTGTCCTGTCCTGTCCTGTCCTGTCCTGTCCTGTCCTGTTTTGCTCCCTTCCCAAGAGCACACCCGCAATCAGCACACACCGCAACCCCTGCCCAGGTGAGCATCCTGTCGCTGGCCCAAATACCTGACAGCTATGACTTAAAGGAGAAGAGGCTTGATGTGGCTCATGGTTTCAGAAGGTCTGTCCATAGTTGGAAGACTCCATGGCAGGAACGTTGCACAAAAGGGCATAGAAAACAAAGAGGCTCAGTTCATGGCCACGAGGGAGCAGAGAGCAGGGAAAGCCTCCAGAGAGGAGGGCCAGGGGTCAGATACAGCCCTGCAGATCATGGCTCCATGAGCTTCCTGGGCATATCCATTAACGTGCTTAGTTTTACTAATCTCTTAGGTGTCTCTCAAGCCAATCAAGTTGATAATCAAGATCAGGCTCCGCCTCTAGGGAACCAGTGAAGACAAGGATGGAAATCACAGTAACAAAGTGTTAGGGACAAGTCCTAAAACAAATTCTTGACCACATAAGACTATAGAAACATTCACGAGCAGAACAAACATTTGAATGAAGGACACAGTTTTGCCCTCTAGCTGAGCAGAAAGCCAACAGCCATGACTCTGAGGTCTTTGGTGACACAAACGTACCAAGTTTTCTATAAGCAATGACCACACAACACATCCTGTGGAGTGTATTCAGGGACAAGAGAGACCCACTGTCCACACTCCCAGCAACTCAGTGGAATCATCAAGACCCAGAAAGACAGCTGGTACTGACTGGCACCTCTCTGAGGACCTCAGACAAGCCTTTCACATTTTTAGCAACAGGTTCATAAATGAATCTGGATTAGTCCCAAACTATCACCCAACACTGAGACAGACCATCAAGAGAGACAGTCATTGCCTTCCACGGCAGTAATACAGGTCACTGAGGTTCCCAAAAATGGAAAGAATCAATGCCCCGTGGGACACCAGGCTAGGATTTGAGATCTGTCTGCTTGGAAAGAAGGCTCAGTGGGTTCTCAGTAGGGTCTCTGCTGCCATGACAGGGAGGGGCGGCTCTTTGGCTGTGTGACATTTATCATCTCTGGCTCCTGCCTACTACATACATGCTAGGAATGCTTACCTTCTAACCAAAATACCATAAAACGTTACATTTCCAAATACACGCAAGGTAGGGTTTTACCTGCAATTGAAAACCACTGGTAGAATAAAATCAGCTCAAGGTGAGAAAGGGGAGGAGCGAAGGAGGCTAGGGGCTCTCTATGGTGGGGATTTAGGTGAACTTGGGGTAGAGAAGGAGGAGGGGCCGCAACAGAAGGGGGGAGCAGAGGGCACTACGAGAAGCACTGAGGGCCTCAAGTGCGCTAGAGAATGGCGTGCCAGCTCGTAAGGCAGCACACCTCCGCAGCACCAACCTCAGGAAGGGAAAGGGTCCCTAGCAGAGGAGCCCCCAGTAAAGACCCCATGTTCCCCACCCAGCCTTGGCTTTGGCAGAGGCCCCAGTCTGGGAACCATGGTCTGGAAGCTACAGGACAGCCTGGCCCAAGTCCCCTGAACCTTCACTGATTCTTATTCCAGGGACCAGAGGGAGACCCAGAAGCCACCGCCAGGTCACAGCATCAGAATCAAGAAAGCCCACTCTTTGGGGCCGACAGACGCTGTCGCCATGTGCAGCCTGGCCATATTTAGAGAGAGGAACAGGAGGGAGAGGGAGCATAAATCAAGTCCCGCTAACCTGGGCCGTGAAGGGAAACAAAACAAGGCCAACATCCTGGGACAGTCTTCAATGAGGACCACTGTGCGCACGCAGGAGGCTGGGCCTCCTTCCCTTCCAGGGAGATGTGCGGTCTCAACATGCCACCTAGCAAGGTGGCTCCCTCTCAACTGCGCCCAGGAGCTCTTATCTCTTTTTCTCTGAATCCGTGCACCAGTCCAGCCCCCTCTGGACAGCACTGCGGCTTCCCCAGAGGTCTCCCTTGCGACTCACTGCTCTGGAGTGTCTTAAGAAATAAATCTATTAGCGTCTGCCCTCCGGGCAAAATCTCTTAACGGCTTCTCATGGCACTTTGAAGGAATCCAGCCCTGTGCTGCTGAGTCACTGTTCACAGGTCCCTGTGGGATCTGGCGTGAGCCTCTCTCAGACCTCGCTCGACAGCACCCTCTCCCTTGAGCACTGCAACAGGACCTTTGGGTGTCCCGAGTCCCGATGGTTGATCCCACAGCAGGGCATGGTGTGTGCTGTTCTTCAAGCCGGTCTCACAGAGCTAGCTCCTTCCTCCTCCCCATCTCAGCTCTCTTAGAGAAGGCGGGGCCCTCTCCATCATCTCCATTTCCATCCCAGAGTCACCCCTGAACATCCACAGGTCCCCAGCTCCTATCACAGTGTCTAGCCCTGGGTAGATGTTCAAAAGATGTTTGTTGAGTGATTAAGTGAGCCAGTCCTTGAACAGCTGGGTTATTAGGCCACAGAGCATCTGGATTCTTGGCTAAGAACACCGGAAGAATCCAAGGTTGTGAGTTTTCAGCAGAAACCAAGAGAAGGTTCTTGCTTCTGAGCATATGGAGCCTCCTTGTTATTCTCTAGCTCGCTTGTCAGCACTCATTTACTTCAGAGAAAACTCCCGCCGTAATGTGACTCCTACAGACACAGAATCACTTCCTGTATCCATAGAAACTACCTCCCTTGGTGGTCAGAGGTCCTTTGCCCTGGGCCCAGGCCTGGGCATCAGCATGGAAGCCCAAGAGGCGACTTTGGGAACATTAGTCTGGCAGCCTGGGGGATACAGGTGGCACTGGCCCAGGTTTCATGGCCCTATCACAGCTCATAATGATAGCGACGGACACTCGGCTTCACTCCTGGAGCCCTGGACATGAGAGAAGCCCATCCCCCATCCAGGAGAGCCACGTGGTATGTCCTCGTTTTCATCACCAACACCAAGTCATTTACAGGTTGCCCAGTCAAAGACCTACTGGCATCAGAGCCGTCACCTTGAGTGCTGGCTGGTGATGACACCAGATGGCTCTGTCCTGGTACCAGTGCAGCCCTCGGCCTACCACCCTGGGCCGTGCTGGGCATGCCCCCTGAGGCTGCTTGCTTTGGAGCAGTGGAGGGCCCAGCTGTCCGCTCTGCTCCTCGGCCTGTGTCCCTCCCCCAGGACGTCGTCCCTCAGGACCTCAGCACCTGCTTTACTCACAGGTACGCCGGGCTTCTGTCACCTGCCTGTAGTACTACCAGGTTGCAGGAGCGACCTTGGCCCCGGGTCACGGCAAATGGCTCCAGGCTGGTGTCCCTGCTTCTTCCTGAGCCCCACCCCTTTCCTAGCAGTGGTTTGGGTCCGTCCCCCGCCAGCATGTCTGCTTTGGGTCTGAGAACCCAGAAACACTCAGCAATGTCCGAGTGAGTGTAAGTCTTCCTGGCCACACTGTCCCAGAGACCCCTGAGGCTCCTCTGAGCCCCTCCGCACACAGTTGTGACGGCCCTGAGGAGCAGACTGCACGCGGGGCCCACGCTCACCCCACACCCACCACTCCTGCCCCTTTGGCTCACGTGCTCCCCATGCAGCCCAGCTGCCTCCCTCCCACCTGCCGGGCCCATCGGGGGGGCTCGCCTTCCTCCCTGAAGCCTCCCAGCCACTGCTGGCTCGTCACTGGCTGCCTCCCTGGGCCTCCGTACTCTCCACTCCACAGCTGCCAGGCACCCTGGCCAGCGCCAGTGGACCAGAGAGTTCACCAGCCAGGTCGAGGCGACTTGGTCCTGGCCTTGTGAATCTCACACTCTGACCTCCAAGGCCCCTACGTGGCTGACCTGGGACTAAATCCACAACTCCCTGCCTGCTGGCCCTGCCCGCACCCCTGGCTGTCACTCATCACACCACACACACCAGGCTCTCCTGCCTAGGCGCCCTCTGCTCCTGGGTGCCCTCAGCCAGGAGCCCCCCCCCCCCCAGCCCGCAGCAGCCTCCACCCAGGAAGCCCCGGTGCTCTGCTCTGCCTGCCCGGCCGGCCCCGGAGGCTCAGTCCACCCGCAGGGCCTGTAAGGTCTGCACCCTCCTCGCTGTCACAAGTGCCTCCAGCTCGGGGAGGAGAAGCAGCGCTCTCCTGCGGCTCACGGTCTTCTCCACCGTGTGCGTCATCCTCAGCCAGTGACCACAGTGTGGCGCTTGGCACCTGTGCGGCTCTATAAATATTTGTTAAACGAACACGTGTCGGTGAGTGATGCGCTTGAGATCTACAAGTGGGGGAGCCGCGGCCTCCGGGCAGGCGGGCTTCCCTTGATTCAGACATTCCTCGAGTCTCTAGAAGGCTGATGCCTCTTCCCAGCAGGGCAGGGAGGGGCGGGGCTGCGGGCCGGAGCCCCATAAGCACAAGCCCCTGTGACTAAGAAGAAGCCCCTCGGGGTCACGGCAGGACGTGCTGCTTCTCTGCCCCGCGAAGGGACACCGCAGCTCTTCAGCCCGGCAGCTCCCCGGGGAGAGTGACCACTCAGCACCATGCTCCAGAGCTTCCTGGGACACGGGCTCCAGCGGCCCGGTGCGGGGGTGGCTTTCGGCCACGTCTCTGACCGGCTGTTGTCCTCTCCCCGCCTTCCTCTCACCCCACCCGTGTTTTCCGGGCTCTTCTCCCACGTGATCACTCGGGCTTAAATCCCGTCTCAGCGTCTGACTCTGGGGAACCCAAACCAACCGCGAGGCCGCGCTTCCGAATGTTTGGTCCCCCCCAGCCTTCTTTCCCAGAGCTTATGTTTGCCCCCATCCCCTACACGTGTGTGCTCACTTGGGCACACGCTCGGCACGCACTTTTCACATGTCCAGCCTCGTGCCGTCTCTGGGGACAAAAACATAAACATTCCCTGTCCTCAGAGATCAGCTCAGAAGCTGAATACGTCAGACTGGTTTCCCTGTCCCCGACGCAAGTGGACATCACAGGTGAATTCTACGACACTGTTGAAAAGCAGACTGATTAGAGATTGGGGGGATCAGGGAAGAAGGGAGGGGAAAGCAGGAGGAAATATGTAAATATGTTATCCGAACCCACCAGTTTCCCCAAAATGAATGTAGCTATGATCACAAACACACCAAGAGAAACAAAGGCATTCACACTGACAGACTCACTGGTGCTGGGCACCATCCCAGGCCATCACACATGAACCCATTTGACACCCCCAATAACCGCAGGAAAGTAAGGTTGGCACCGAGGGACGATGGCTATCCAAGGCCACGTGGCTACAGCACGCCACCTGGTCCCAAAGCGCTCTGACTTGGGAACAGAGTCCAGGCCTCAGCTCGCTGAACCAGCGCCGCGCTGTAAACACGGCTGTGCCGGCTCCAGACTGCGTCCTTCACGCTTTCTCTCCTCCTCAGGGAACACTCTGTGGACACCGAGTCGGCAGCCGAGACTTCCAAGGGGAGCATCCCTGGCTCCCACGACCGCATCCCCGGGGGCACCCCTGGCTCCCACAACCGTATCCCCGCAGGCTTCAGAGCCGGCTGAAAGCTCCCTCCCCCACAAGGTACTCTCCCCAAGTAGTTTATCAGAACGGTCAGCTTCCTAATTTCCTTTCATTTGCAACACAAAATGAGATGTGCGTCTTGAAGGTCCCTGAAAAGCCCAGCTCTAGGTAAAGGCTGGGTCATGGGTCTGCAGTGCTCATGGGACTTGGGCACCTTTAGGACAGAGAGCCTAATGGGAAGAAGTCAAGCTCCTGGATATGTGAAAAAGGTGTTGGGACCTGGCTCTTTCTTTTTTCTCTCTTTGTTTTCTGGTTGTCATGGGGTGAGCAGCTTTCTTTTGCATGTGCTCCAGCCATGATGTATGACTTCACAACAGGCTTAAACTGATGGGAAACAACTTACCATGGGCTGAAGCCCCTGAAACCTTTCTCCCTTAAAAGCTGGTTTTCTTGGGTATTGTGTTACAGCAACAGAAAGCTGGTTAACACATGAAAATAATGAGGGTGATGGCAGAACAGAACTTGTAAGGAAGCTGGTAAAGTGAGAAGCCAAAGTCCTTAGCACACAGGGCCACGCATTTTCCTCCACACTTCCTGACATGTCAAGAAGGGGCTGGCCACTTGCACAGCCACAGTAGCTACCGATTCTTCATGAGCAGTTTTTTAAGAGATGCTCTTCAGCTATGGATATGAAGGTAAGAAAGAAAGCAGTAGTGGTAGTGCCCACAACAGGCAAATTCAGAAAGAAGGGAGTAGATCAGCAGTTACCAAGGACTGGGGTGTGTTGGGAAGGACAGGGCCCTTTTGGGAGTGATGCTGGAATTTGTAGCATGGCTGCGGAACGCCCACTAGTTGTAATGACACTAGGAGGCCCCTATGTTTGCATAGAATGGCTCAAAAGATGAACTCTATTTCACAAGATGTTGCTACAAAGTGGTAAATTTCTTCTCAATAAAGAATTTAAACTAGGGTAACCCACCCAGGACACCCTCCTATCTCTCAGGAGCTATTCCTATTCCTCGAAAAAATGTCTTACTATTAACCAAAAAACAACAACAACAACAACAACAAAAACCTTAAGCTAGCATGCAGGAGATGCACAGGGGGCCCATGCTTGCTTGGAGGTGGATTCCTGTCTTTCTTCCGCGATACTGAGTCCACATTCTGCACAGAACTAGAATCCCTACAACAGGGGTTGTAGGACACCGTTCATCCCTAACTTGGCAAGCATCTCGGTGCCCACGGTGGCACCAAGCGCCACTGAAGAGGTGCACTCCCCCACCTTCCGTGACGCGCGAGACAGGCCTCCACAGCCCACCTGCACCACGAGGTTACCCTATGCGACCCTTTCACTCCGAGGGGAATAATGGTCTCTTTCTACCTCCAGGCTCTGGGTTAGCTGAGGATCTCAATCTTGACTCACATGAGGATCACCAGGGGCAGCTTTAAAGCCACCTCTAGGGTGAGGCTGGCATGGGGTGTGTATAAAGCTCCTACTGAGTCCTCGGGCAGAGAGGGCCTGGGTCCTCCTTAGGACCTGGCTCTATTTCATCTGGTATAACCTCTTGGTAAATTATGTGTTCAATGAATCAAAAAGCAAAGATCGGTTATGTATATTAAATCACATGTAAATTTGTAATCTTTTCATATTTGGAGGATACAAATAAATGAATGGAAGACAAATCATTCCATACATTGCCTGGGAAAAGGAAGTCAGTATTTTAAGAAATCACTTAAAAACAAAACCTAGCAACTATGAGGCTTTTGGGAGCTCAGATCCTCAGCCCCGGATGCCTGGTATGGAGTGGAAGGCGAAGGGCATCAGCCCAGGTGTGCGTGGGCATTGAGGCCACCTCACGGGACATCTGCTTGAGCAAGGGCCGCACTGATGAAAGATCGCACAGACGGGGAGCTGCTGGGCCCCGGCGTGGATTTTTCATCCTCCCACACACAACCACCCTGGAGACAGAAAGCAGAACCCGAGAGAGGCTGGAGGCCAGCACACAGCTGGGAAGCGCCAGAGAACCAAGCCCGGGGCTTGGCGCAGAGTGGACCTCAGAACTACCTGCAGAAGACATGAGTTTGCAGTTACTGAAGACCACGATGTACCAAGCACGCGCTGAGGAGCCAGGACCATCACTAGGGACCCAGCAGACACTTGGTGGCCATGCATAATATGTAGCCAACGGTTCCTGCACTGGTCAAGTCATGAATTCTGTATTTAAGATCTGGGATAACTGTTACAAAGGGAAATGAAAGGTTCCGAGCGTGACCACACGCATGTGAGCTCATGTCGGTGGAGAGACATGGCTTCAGGTGGTAAGCAAATCGCCTGATGTCCCTCCATCAAGAGGTGGCTCCGATACCCTGTCCTTGGTTAGGAGCGAGCTCTGGCGCCCTGAGGCTGAGAGGCAGAATGCAGTGGGAGGGGCTTCGACACGACTTTCTCAGCCACGTCATCCCAAGGGTCGCCGCTTCCACGGTCTCCCACGCTTGGAGCCCAGCGTCACTCTGAGGAAGCCCAGCCAGCACAGTGGCACAGCACATGGGTGATCCAGAGGGCATCACAGCTGCGGGCAAAACCACACAACACCAGCACTGCCCACCAGCCACAGAGAGGAGCCTCCGGGCCCCCGGGCAATGAACTACAGTTGCACGAAAGCCCCATCCGGTCAGATGACTCCGGAATATTGAGGGTAAAGGGCACTTCGGGGCGATCCTTCCGGAAGCTTCAGATAATCAGGACAGGTGTGACCTGTACGAGGTCAGGGAAAATTCTGACGAAGGAAGAAATCTGAGTTGTACACAAGTTAACTCTGGGCAGGTGGACTAATGAGACAGCAGGAGCAAGACCCCTTCAGAGAAAGGTGGCTGCAGCGCTGACATCAGCGACGGGGGTGGGGGGCCGGGGCAACTGTCCCGTCACTCCACGATATGACTCACCAGCTGGGCAGCGGGAGGCAGGTAACTCGCCTTCCCTGAACCTCACGGAAATAGAGAAAATACCCCCGCTTACCAAGCGTGCTGGAGACGGAATGTGAGGCCAGCAGAGCTCGAGGCGTGGTGCAGGGCGCTGAGCACTGAACTGTTTTCCTCGTGTCCTGGGTGAGGCAGAACCACGCCCTAGCCCCCACGCCCCCTCCTGGTTTCTCCCTTAAAGTGCGGTCCTTGGAACACAGGAGGGAGACCAGATGACCCCCTTGCTAGCTCCACCACGGCCGTGGCCTCTGGGGAGCCATTTAACCTGTCGTCTTATCACTCGAAGAATAAAACAGATGCAAAATAAATCCTATCCCAGAGCTTTGAACTCCTCGAAGACAAGCTCCGCAGCCGCGCATGCCCGTGCCCGCTGCCGCAGCCGTTTCTGGCCCGTCCTCCTTGGAAGCAGGGGCTGTGCGTGCTGCTCCTCGAAGGCTCACACGGTCTCCCCTCCCAGCCTCAGCTCTCAGCCCCAGGCGGGGACCAGGGGCCATCGGCGACATTTATAAAGCAAGCCCGGGTGCTGAGCCCCGGTGCCACCGTGGGGGTGTGGCTCTGCTGCGGTTCTCTTCCAACCTGCCTCGCTAGAAATACCTTCACCCACAGGCTCTGCTGGACTCAAGATCACGAGCCTGGCAAGGGCTGCACCAGAAGGGACGCGCGTGGAACTTTTCTTTTCAGCTGGACAAGAGGCGTCTATGCAACCTGGAAGAGTCCATTTTGCTCTCAGAATTTCAGACCCAAAGCTCTGTTCTCAGCAGAGCGCCAGAGCCCCATTTAAACCCCATTCTCATTTTCCCATCTGATAGAGTTGCTGACCTATGATGCCACTGCTGCTGTCCCTGCATTACTTCTCAGCTGCCACTCACTGAGTGTTCTCTGAGCTCGAGGCTTTATGTGGCATTAGCCTTACAGGGAACCCTGTAAGTTACTGTGCATGGCAGGTCCATTTTACAGATTCAGAAACTGAGCCTTCAAGCAGTGAAGAGGCCTTTGCCCAAACCTTGTAGCTAATGAACAAAGTTGGTACCCAGGTTAATCGGGCTCCGTCACTGTGCTGTGAGGCCATCTTTGAGCATAGCTCTGCCCAGGAAAGCCTGTGGAATTGCTAATCTTCACGGCGATCCCTCCCCAGGTAGGAATCAAGTGAGGAAACTGAGAGTCTGAAAGGGGTGTGACGTACCCGGGGTCACAGAGTTAAGAGCGAGAGGTCTACACCAGAAGACCTCTTTGCCAGAAGGGTCCCTGGCAGTAGGATGACCACTGTCCCATTCGGCCCAGGACTAAGGTGTTTCCCAGGATGCAGGACTTTCAGGGCTAAACCAGTTGCACCCTGGGCACATGGGCACACAGGGACACTCCAGTCACCTGAGCCAGTCACTTCCACGGGGACTTCCTGAGTCTGCACCGGTAGACACACCTTTCTCTCCCTTCTCTCCCCACTCTTCGACACGAACCCTGTCCCTTTAGCAGGGGTCTCCCCCCTGGCCCTCCCACACCGGATCCCAGTGCTCTGCAAGAGCCGCTCCTTCCCTAAGTGCCTGTCACGTAGCCGAGGCCTCGTGGGATTCTCTCACGTCTTCCCAGGTCCTCCCTCCCTCCCAGGCTGTCCTGCACACACATTCTACAGGCGGAGATTCGAATGATCCACCTGTAACACAGATTCTCCTTTAGACACCTTAGCAACCCGCAAGTCTAAGCGGGAGACTGGACCACACAGAGAGTAAAACTTAAGCCATCCATGGCCAAGGCATTTATGTTCTATCTCTGGCAGATGTGGCTCTGGTCACAGCTCTGACAATATATCAGGTGCTGCTTATGTTCAGGGGTCCTCTGTTTGAATGACCACGGATTTATTTAATCCCTTTGCAGTTGAATATCGCCTCCCCAGTAGCAGCTCTTTACTCCCCAAGTCTAGCAGAATGATCCTCCCAGGATGACTAGTAGCAACAGACATCTGCCCAGTTCTCAAAGGGACTTATTTCTGGAACCCTCAAATCGACCGTGTGGGTTGAGAGTGATCCATGATCCTGTTGTGAGCCTTCAGTTAACCGGCCTTCTTAAAACACTAGAGGATGTAGCAAGGTCTCTTCATGATGAGGACAGTTCCCCACATGCCTCTGTACCCCCAGTAGGGCTAGAAACAGAGAAGATTCCTACAAATGCTCTCCAGGTGAAAGGAGCCCATGGGCGTTGGGATGTAAGACATGATGTGAGCAGGGCGAGAGCCTACACAGGCCTGGCGCAAGATGGCAGGAAGGACGCTCCTAAGAACACCTTCTGCAAAGGACAAACAGGGCCTGTGAGCTCCCGAGGCCAGGAGCATCTCTCCTGTGCTCACTGTTGGCTTGTGGGCCCCTTGGCACCTGTCCCTTACCTGGAGCTCAATGCCTACCTGTTGAATGATGACAGACCCTTTGGAGAAGCTAATTTCTTAAGGATTGTACCATAGGCATTTATGTTCTATCTCTGGCAGATGTGGGTCTGGTCACAGCTCTGACAACATATCAGGTGCTGCTTATGTTTAGGGGTCCGGGCTGAGCTCATGGAAAACCATGAGAATGTAAGAACACATTTGCTGTCCCTGCTCTCATCCACCTCAAGTGTCCTGAGGCATATCAGGCTGGGGGGCACAATGTCCTCCCGCCCATCCTCCTTGGGTCAAGCCTCTCTCTGTGAGTTTCCTTTGCGAGGTCAGCAGCCATATATAACCTGTAACCAGGGGTGGTCACATAGCCCAGGCCTGACCAATCGGCACCTTCTGTCCAACAGGCCGAGAATGGACATGTGACACAAGCTAGCCACTGAAAGTCAGCCTGAGGACTTTTCTTGGGAGAGAAAATCTCTTGGGCCGTAAACTTGTTGGCATATTTGGGCCCTGGAACCATAGATCAATGTGAGTGAAAAGGTAAGCCAGGAGAATAAGAAGAGGGATACAAGGAGAGAAAGAGAGACAGAGACAGAGACAGAGAAACACCATCATTGGAGACCATGGATCCAGTAGATCTGCTGCTGAAATATCTTGATATCTGAGCCAAAAAACTAACATCTCTCTCCCTAACTTTTGCATTGCTTTAACTGCTCTAAGACACAATTTTTCCATTTGTAATTTTAAAAGATCCTGCCATAGGACCCAAGACATCAGCTCTCTCTCATCCAGAGCGCCCTCAGGCCAAAGCCCAGACATGATTCCTCGTTCCACAGAGAGCACTCTGGCTGCTCCTTCTCTGTAGCCCCTCAGCCTACTCCAGGCCTCGGGGGTGCTCGGGGGCTGAATTTTCTCAAGACCCCATTGCTGTCTGGCTGACAGATCAACCCCAGTCCAACCTCCCCGTGGTCAAATGTTGATCCCACTGAAGGCTCCAATTCCTTCTTTGGTTAACATTTTTGTAGGCTTCACACAGCCCAGTTTCCAGGCCCTTAATAAACCTTTTCCTTTGTAAAGAATCCAGTCTTGGGTATCCTTTTATAGCAACAGAAAATGGATAAAGACAAATGAACTGAAGGACTTTTGATCCCCGAGTATCCTGGCACAGAAGGGTTTGTCATTCTCAACTTGAACCTGAATTTGAACCATCTCAGGGCTTGGTGTCATAGTTCTTTGACCCCATCCTATAGAATCTGACTCAGAAGACTTGAAGTGGGCCAGGGATGCTGACGTTTAAAGCCAGTGCTTTGGGCAGAGCTAAAGCAGGAAGTTTGAGGTCCGACACTTTGATAAACATGGGACCGCAGGGCACCAGATAAGGACAGAGATAGGTAGGAGCCTGGCAGGGAAAATGTGGAAATGCACACAACTGCAAAGGAATCTCAGAGTGCTGAGTTGTTGACTGGTTACCAAGAGGCTGGAAGCACCATCCTGTAATCCCAGAACCCACGGGTGCTGAGGCAGACGGATGGCAAGTTCAAGCCTACCGTAGGCAATATAGCAACTTGATAAGATCTTCTCTCAAAAAAAATTTTTTTTGCCGGGCGTGGTGGCTCACGCCTGTAATCCCAGCGCTCGGGAGGCAGAGACAAGAAGATTGCTGAGTTCAAAGCTTGCCTGGGCTACATAGTGAGCTCAGAGCCAGCCTGAACTATGAAAGCAAGACCTTGTCTCAAAAAAAAAAATTTTTTTTTAAATTAAAAACGAGCTGGGAGTATAGCTCAGTGCAAAGGCTCTGGGTACAATCCTCTGTACTGAAAAAGAAAAAAGAAAGAGTCTGGAAACATAACCTTGCTGAGAATAGGCCTCGCCAAGGTTATTTAAAATGCACCCCAAATAATTCAATAAAGACATGGTTAATGAAATAGATCGGGACATGATCATGGGCACTCTACCAGCCAAGACCTAAGTGATCATCTGAAAAACAGAATCTCCCTTCAGAGACCTTATCAACCATCAATTGTAAGCAGAAGACCTCACGGGCAGAGGTCAGTGCTGAGGCCATTTGTGGCTAAAGAAACGCTCCTTTGTTTGAATGACCAGGCAATCACATTGTTCAGAGACGCAATCATCCACAAGTCAAAAAGGTCTCAGCAGAACCCAGGGAGAGTGATCGAAAGGCTCTTGTGTGATTTGGCTGTGAGAGCCTGGCCTTTGGTTCTGTACGAACTGCTTCCTTAGATATGAATTAAAATTGAAAACCAAAACTGTGTGTGTGGGGGGGGTGCTTAAGACAGTACCCAGTGGCTGCCCCCTTGAAAGGTCTGGCCTTCGGAACAATCCAGGCTGGGTCACTCATCAAACGAAGATTGACTTTTATCCGATTAACCGATGGAGAAACATCCTCCTCCATCTCGCAGGAGCGTGCTGTGGGAAAGGCATTTTGCAGACTGCAGGGAAAAGTTGGGCCTTGGCTTCCCTCCCGCTCGACCAGTGGAAAATTACAAAGGAGGCAGGGCCATCCTCAGCCATGCTCTCTGGATCCTCCCGGGCCCAAGAAAACACAGAGTCACACCCTCCAAACAAAAAAGCGAGGTTCTACTTACCTGGGGCAGAGAGGAGTCTGGGAGGTGGTGGAGGTGGGGGTGGTGGGGGCAGCGGGGGTGGGGGCCGGCACTGGCAGATGTGTTGGCAGCTGTCTGTCACCTTAGAGCAGGACTTCTGGGGTTCACCATGCGTCACCTGCAGACATGAGCACACCCAAGAGATGCAGGAGAAAGCGAGGCAACTGGAAGTTGCAATGGACCCAACCCGGACTTCCGGCCAGGCTGGAACTGGGGGTTCTTCCTCTGGACCAAGGCAGGCAGAATAGACAAGTCAAAGGGAGCGATGATGCTACAGAAAGCTGGCAACTTGGATGAGCCCAACCAAGGTTTTAGTCCGAGCTCTGCCAGGGACTGGCTTTGGGACTCCGGATGGGTGACCTCGGCATTCATAGAGGCTATGAATAAGTTAACCCGCAGAAGTTCCCCATGGTGCAAGAGAGGAGACGGCAGCCCAGGCAGAAGTGATGCTCCTGAACCACAGGGGCTGACGAACCTGGTTACTGACCACACACTCGTTTTATCTCTGCAATAATCTAGGCCCAACCACCTCCCATCTTCCTTGCAACCGCACAGAGCTAAGCCCTGGGCTCCTCTCCAGTCCTAGCTCCGGCAAGTTTCCCGTGGCCACTCTGGAGCAAGGGCCCCCTACCCTGGGAGCAGCCTTACCCAGCCAGACCTCTACACCCAGGCCCCATGCCCAAGGCCGGAGCCACCTGCTGGTGCTGACTATGCCGTGTCCGAGTGGCCTTGTGCATCACGCACCCCACCAAGCCTCTCCACGTCCAGGGGACCGCACAGCCCGCAGCCAGCATGGCGTGGCCTCCGCAACCTCCCCGTCCTGCCTCATCCTGTGTGCTCACACCCTCTGCTCCGCCCTCGTGTTCTCCTTTCAGTGCCTGGACCTGGCCTCTGCACATGCCGTGCCAGTGCCTGGGAAGTTCTCTCACCCTGACCCCTTCTTATTCCACTGCTCAGTTTACTGGGGAGCTGCCCCCTCCTCAGGAGCGTCCCACCTCCCTTCCCAGGGCAGATCCTCCTCTTCTACACCTGGAACCAGGTTCCACTGTTTGGGGATGAAATGTGTGTCGGTGATGACCCGCACCCTGCCTGCCTTTGCCACACGGCTGCGAGCTCCAGGACAGGAGCGAGCGTCGGCCTCCGTCTCATCTTTATAAACCAGCACATACAGAACACCGAGCATTCAGACATTTGGTGGATGGCCATCAGAGCCGGCCTGGTGTTTCCCAGCACCAGCGTGGGGCTCCTCCTCGGTCAGCCAGGAAGGGTAGCTGGTGGGGGCTGGGCTCCCCCAGGGCTTCTCAGTCCTGAGTGTATTGATGCCACTGCGGCCTGAGCCTCAAGCGCAAGTGAGTCAACTGGGATTATTTAGGTGGGGCTGGGCCTCAGTATTTTGCTTCAGCCTCCAGGTGAACCGTGGGTAGAGCGAGTGTGAAGACCAGAGATTTAGACCAACGCCAGCATCCCTGCCTGTGCAGATGGCCGCAAGGACACAGGTCTAAGTTCTGTGCCTGTCCCAGGAAACAAGCAGGCTTAAAGGCATGAAGGGAAGCCATGGCCAAGGTCAGTTACCTGCCCGTCATCTCCGCGGGAGGAGAGACTGGGAACCCCCTTGTCACCGCAGCCGGGTGCGGCCTGGCTCTGCAGAGCGGTCCTCTCAGTCGCTCCGCTGAGTGGGAGGCAGGGCATGCGGTGAGGTGCAGAGGCTGGAGATGGGCTCTGGAGCGGCAGCGGGAGGTAGACTGATTTACAGCCCAAATTTAGTACCTAAGAGGCCAACAGGCTCCCACTCACAACTCGGTAGTGCTTTTAAAGGACCACTGACTGCGTTTCAAGCCCTGGAAGGCAATCCTCTCTGCAGGGAGAGCACAGCCCCAGATGGAGAGCCTTTTCCTCATTATTGTGAGGAGATGATTGACTCGTTACACATCCGCACTAGCCCACCAGTCCCCCTGCCCCCACAGTCACCGGCCCTCCCTGGCCAGGCCTGTGTCCTCTGGGCTGCCCCTTGCGCTGGCTCGGGATTGCTGGAAAGCTCTGAGCTCCCAACCGCTGCCTGCTGAGGCTGCTTCCCACTGCACCTACCGAGTGCATGAACTTCAGGCCAAGCCGCGGGCAAAGCAATTACCTGCCCCCGTCTCCCAGGGGCAACTGACGTGAAAGCCAGAGGAGCACGTCTGTTTAACCTGGTCCAGCACAATGCCCTGTTTTTGAGAGAGGACACGCAGCTGCAGATGGAGAAGAGCGTTTCATGTGACGACAGGACAGGCAGGAAAATCGGGCCAAGTCTCAAGGCTGAAGGATGAGAAGGAAAGAGCTTCTAAAATCCTTGGGTCCCTGTCTCTCCCAGAAGCCCCTGCGATGGGGCTGGGCACTCCCAGAAGGACCCAGTCTGGGCTGGCTATCCTTTCTTTGCCCACCAGGGTCTCTCTGGAGTTTCCTGATTGTTTCGTCCGGCTCAAACCCACAACTGCTATTTCTATTTCCACTGCCAACTTCTCATCTTTCAAAACCAAGCTCTCACCCAAACTCCAGGGCAGACTGTCCTGAAGCCCACGGCCCCAAGTGAGGCCCTTTTTGCCACTTGGGTGACTTCCCTGCTCTTTCACTCTGTCTGTCCTGCTGTGCTAAATTGAGGGTATCTTGGGGGCAGGGGGGTAGGGGAGTCTTTGGTGAACAAGGAACTGTTGAGGCCTAGTGGGTGTCAGTGCCTCCATGAGAACACCAGGAAGGGAGCCTGGTTAGCCACATGTGACTGGGACGAGGGATCAGCCAGGCAGCAGAGTTGCCCAGGGCCTGGTTGTTGGTGCTCAATAAAGAGGTATACCAGGCAGTGGTCTGCCCAGCATCAGAAGAGCATGGAGTCTGCCCCATTCTCCAACCCTGCTCCTAACTTGGGGTTTCTGCTGACTGGCAGTGATGAATTCCAATCAGCAGAGAGGAGCCTTCAGGCCTGGGAGGGTGTTAGCCCCTGGCTTCATTGGTTTCCATCTTGGAAAGTCTCTTGAGGAGAAGAAACTTGTCTCTGAAGTCATCTGCTCTTAGCTGGACTTGATGAAGAAAGATTGAGGCCCACGAGGTCAGTGACTTGCTAAAAAACCCCAGAGCAAAGACTAGCATTGTCACTTCCTGTTCTGGCCTGTCTGCTTGCCCTGGGCTGTGGCATTTCTGGGGGCAGAGTGCTGCCTTGCTGTGGCTGA
Organism: Thryonomys swinderianus; assembly: GCA_004025085.1. NCBI lineage: Eukaryota > Metazoa > Chordata > Mammalia > Rodentia > Thryonomyidae > Thryonomys > Thryonomys swinderianus. Next base: position 35,176 of record PVIC010003511.1, on the reverse strand, counting down.
AGAGAGGGCGCTGAGGTACAGGTAGGTCCTGGAGCCACCCGGACGTGGTGCTTGTCACTGGTCTGGGAGTCACAGAGCTTTGTGGCTATCAGCTCCCAGAATCAACACCCCCTTCCCCAGCCAGCACCCGACTCCCGGCCAGTCAATAGCGCTTTAAGAGCCAGGGACACCATCTCCCAGGCAGGTTCGGATCCATTCCCTTCCCTCACTTCCATCAGGACTGTGTTGGTTAGCACTCACCTCGCACCCAGGGCTCCCACATCAAATATGGGATATCCCGTTAAATTTGAATGTCAGGTAAACAACAGATGACTTTGTAGTATAAGTATATGCCCCATATTCTATGGAATAGTTATGCTAAAAAAAAAATAGCCAATGGTTTATTTGAAATTGAGATTGGATGTCCTACATTTTTATTTGCTAACTCTGGCCAACCTACCATCACCAATCTCTTTGCCCCTCTCCTTGCTTCCTCACGAATCCACCTTTTGTGATGCAGCAGGCAGAGATTTCTAACATGCCCATTTGGGACGGTGCCCCCCTCCTTCACATCCTCCACAGTCTCCTCTCTGTGGGCCTCAGGATCAAATCCTCAAGGCACCATGTCAGAGGCTAAAACAAGGGCCCTGCCTGCTGCTTCTCTTCCGGTCCTTCTGACACCCCATTCTCTCCTCTGGCCTTAGGCTGCTCGCTGGAGGCATCACCCCCATTTGCATCCTGACTCCTCCTGTGTCCTGTCACAGCTGAGGCTTCTCAGACTCCTGCGCCAGGGCCAAGCCTTTTGCTCCTACAGAGCTCGCTGGCCCCAGATCTCTTGTTTAACAACCTCCCCGGGGCTGGATGATCAACGCTATGACGGCAGTGACCACAAGACACTTGCACTTCATATAGGGCCTGACATACAGTGGGTGCCCAATAAATGCTGAATAAATCATCAGACTGGTAGTGACAGGCTGCGGAAGGCCTCAGCCTCCCTTGGCTCTGGGTAGCTGCTCGTAAGCGCGCAGAGACCCATCAGGCCAGACCCCAGCCTTTCTCCCTGGCAGTTGCTCCAGACAGGAGACCACAAAGATGATGGCTTCTGGCATCTTTTATGGAGTCAGGCCAGCGCCACAGTAACTTGATGAGACACACTCCTGTCACACCTAATAAATACACCAGCCTGTCATCCTCTTCCCTTGGGGGGGAAAAAAAAAGAATCAACTGAAGTGAACTTAAAAGAACGCTAAGTTACAAAAGTGCAAAATCTCAATTCCCAAAACATGAAAGTAAAAAGGGAAAGGCTAAGGAATGTCCCACCAACCCTCTGGCAATTTAAATACTGTCTGATTTTAATAATCAAGTCCCTTATCGCCCAGCAGCAGACAGCCAGAGGCTCTGGGCTGATTTCAGGGGGGGAACCTGGTGCTCTGGGAACCCCAGATTGCTTGTCTCATCAGGGACCCCATGAGTTGTCAGACTTTGTCACAGAGGCCCCATCGGCCTATATTTGCCAGGGGAGGCTTCTGGCAAAATGCTCACAGAGGCATAGAGAGTTCTGGGCTTCTATGTATCTTCAAGAAACTCCTGTAACACAACAGATCTTATTCTGTCCATGTAAAGAGAAGCACATGGCCTTATGTGCTTCCTTTTTTCTCTTCCCCCCCTACATTCCCCGGGATTCAGCTCTTCTGCTTAAAAACCAGAGCAGTTCATTGCAAAACACCTTACCCCCAGCTTCTCCGTCCCTATCATTTCTAAATTAATTTTTCCAGAGTCTTAAGCCAAGATTTTATTCATTCTGTTTCTCTAGGAGGTTCTTTTTCTAATTTATTTTTATGAAAAATGATTTATATTAAGAGTACACACACACGCACACACACACTTGTGTAAGTATTGCCTGACTTCAGAACACTTAAAAAACTGTGCTGTTTTTTCAAAATCATTTCTTTGGGAGGCAAGAGGCAAGCGGCAGCAAGGTCTTCTATTAGATTCCAGTAATTTGCACAGCAGAATTCTAGTCTTAAGACATACATATCATCACCTTACTCTCCTTGCTAGCTGAAAAAGTCCTAAGGAAGATAGAAAATACTGCAAACAGATAAATATAAAAATTAAAGTGAGGTTCAGCTAGAAAGTGAATAGAGGAAACTAGTTCTAAGCTGCCCGAGTGTTTAAAAGTGTCGAAATCCTGAGAACACACAGCTCAGTCTAATAAATTCTGTTTTACACATTAAACAAAGCTATCAGTTCCAAAAGGAAAAAAATTGTGCGAGAAAGGGAAGGAGAAGATGAGGCCTGGTGTTGGAAGTGCAGCCAGCTCAGAGGCCCAGTTAGTTCTCTACGGGGTCACCCAGGCCATCATCCAAGCCACACTGACCAAGCTGGCTTCCAGCAGCACCCGTCACTGAGGGCGGCTCTCAGACCATGGCAGACTGGAAGGCAGCCTCAGCCCACCCTTTCTTCGCTCTGTTACCATCTGAATAGTTCCATGTCCTGAGCACCAAAAGGACAACATGAATCTGTAGGACCCTGAGACAGGGTCTTTCAGTCCTCCAAACACTGCTCAGAATTCGAAGATGCAAGGCCATGGTGACTAACAGGAGACCCCACAGGACAGATGGAAGAGCACAGTACTATTAGTCATCTAATAGCAGAACAACTACCGAGGGTGTTTATCACGGGCCAGGCACAGCTCTTAGGTCTCATCAAGCACTTACACTGGCATAGTCAGGAAGGAGAAACCAAGGACCAGAGAGGTTAAGTAGACTGCCCAAGTCCTCCAGCTATGAAAGGGCAGAGCCAGGGCTCAAAATTCAGAGCCGACACCGACCTCTACCTATCTACTCTCTGCCCTACCGTGAATTACGATCATCCTGAGCAGTACCAGCTAACCCTCCCGCTGGCCCTAGGAGGTAATGTCAGCTGGTAGCTTCCTGGTCTCTGCTGCTGGAGATGCAGTGAGGAATTCTGCCCAGGCAATCCTGATCTCTAGACGGGTCCTTCTTCTGTTCCTCACAAGTGGCCATCTGCACTATCTATCCACGTCCCCAGCTCCACCACCTGCAAAAAACGTGGCTCCCTCTGTATTGAACAGCAGTTTAACTGATATGAAGTTTAGCAAGAGGATCTGGTGGGAATTAAAGAATGCACATTCTTGGGATCGTTTTTCTTAAGTTTGTTTTCTTGGTTCTCAAATTTCTCCAGTACATTTTACCAATAGACAGTGCTCCCTAAGTTCTTTGCTCTCCTGTGGCTCGGTCCTGCAGGCTTTGGGCCACAAATGAAGCCTCTTTCTGGACTTTTCTCTCTTTTCAGGGCCAGAGCATGGAGGACCCTATCAGCTTTTCTCTTCCCAAACTCCCCAGGCCCTATCCCTGTCTGAGGCGGGGAGTAGGAGCGAAGTGAAGCCTCCCTCCTCCCCGAAGGCCTTCCAGCCCGAGCACCAGCACCGAGCACCCAGCACCAAGCACCGCGCTGCTCGGCTTACCTGCACGAAGCCCCAGAGCGGGTGGAGCGCGCAGTGCAGCAGCAGCGAGGGCCAGCGGCAGCCAGGGCGCAGCACCAGGTCCCGGAGGAGCATGTCGGCCCGCGGCGCCCACTGCTGGGGCTGTCAGGGGAGCAAGGCTCGGTCAGCTGGACAGACGCGGGCACCATCGCCCCCGCACACCAGTACACGTACCAGTCCGGTGGGGAGGGCACGCCCCGCACTCCGGGACCTTCGTAACCCAAGCCTGCATTTACACTTCGGCTTGCACCCTCGCTGACTCTCCCTGCACCCCAGAGCTCACACCCTGTCCTGGCGCACAACCCCAGGATACTGCGTGCACACTTTGCTCCAGGCACACCTCCAGAAACAGCCGAGAAACACACTTACGGAACCCCAGTGTCCCGCAGAAACGGCCACGCACAACTCACTGTCGCCAGGAGCACACTTCAAAGCCGGCGGGAACCACTCACCCCGCACACACACCCGCTGACCCCAGGCACGTTCTCGGCTCCTGCCTGCACAGCACCACGAGCGGCTCGCGGCGGGCGCCCTCCCGGCCCCCGGCCTCCCTGCGCACACCGCAACAATCGCACCTCCGTGCGCGCACGCTTCGGCCCGGCTCGCCCGCTGCACAGCGTGGGTTTCCCTGCACGCCTCGGTCTCCGCCCGCGCCCCTCGCTCCGATGCTTCACCCACCTTGCCTGGCGGCTGCCCCAACCGATCCTCGCCGCGGAGATGAGAGGTCAGGGCTCCCCCCGCAGCAGTCTTGTCTCCCAGCCTCCCGGACGGCCCCCATTTAAAGCCGGCCGCCTCCCCGTCCCCCGCCCCCTAGGCGGGGCCTCCGTCCTCACCCTGGCTACTGCGCGGGCGCCTGGGGGCTTCCCATGCCGCGAAGGAGCGCCGGGCACTGAAGCAAAAGTTTGCGCTCCTCCTGGGCCTCCGCGGCTGCTGAGTCCCGGCCCCGGCGCGCTGCGCTCGCGCGGGGTTTAGGGAGCGGCGGCTCCTGGCTGCACCCGGTGGCGCGCGGGGCGGCACCTCGCCCGGGGCCCCGGCCGGCTGCCGAGTCGGGGACGGCGGGCGGGGAAAGTCTTCTGCCCCCCGAAACCCGCGGCCCCTCTCCGAACCGCCGGGGTCCGCGCCCTTCCCGGCGGCGCTGGGTGCCGAGCTGTCCGCGCGCTTTAGGCCGGCCGGCGGGAGGCAGCGGCGGGAGGCGCTTTTCCGGAGCGCCAGCTCGGCAGCAGGGCCGCGGACGGAGGCGAAATAAATAATGCACGAAAAAGGAAAACAGACGTGAGCGGAGTCAGAGCCTCGCCCGCCTCCTGCCCGGGCTGCGCTCCCGCCCGCGCTCCCCGCCGCCGCCGCCAGCGCCGCTGCAGTGATTCCTCGTCTCCATCTAGCGAGGCTATTGTGTATTGTGCGCTTAATAATTTATTTATGCGCCGGGGAGGCCAAGGACTCCAGTTCCCGGGGATCTTGCGCCTTGCTTGAGCTTTCCCTACGTCTCTCCCGAAACCGCGGGAAGGTGGCAGAGAGACTTGTAGAGACCCCCTTTCGCGCTCCGTCTTTGCGGACCCCCGTTCTTCACAGGCTCCGTGGGTCCCAGAGCTGAAAGGTGCAGGTCACCCAGAGGCGAGGCCAAGTACTTTCTCTGCCATCCCCTTTGCAGCCCTGGCAGTGGCCGCTCCGACACCCCGCTGCACCCCAGAGGGGGCTTCGACAGCCCTGGGGAGGACCTTTCCACCACTGCTTTTCCTAAAAGTCCGCAGACTCCTCCTTGAGGCAGGATTATCAACAAGTCAGTTGTTCCGGACACGGAGCCGGGTTAGGCGTCCCGCAGACAAGCTGCTCTTCTTTTCCGAAGAAGCTCGGCAGGCTGTGCGGGCGCTCCGGTCTGGGGGAAGCACTTTGCGAGTTCCGTGATTGGTGGGCGGCGGTGGGTGGCGAAGGGGCCTTCCAGCGAGGCCAACCTAGGCCCGGACTATCCTGTGTTTAGCTAGAGAGGAGAACCAGGTCGCAGGGCAGAGTCAGATCTCAGTTTACTCATGGAAGTAACATTTACTTAGTACCTTTTCTCAGCCTCCAGGGCACCCTTCGGCCGCCCTGCGGAAACCCACACCCTGTGAACTGTTTGTTCTGCAAACCAGCTTTGAAGCCAGTGTCTTAGCGACCTCCTTCCAGTCAGAGCTCCTTGCTGCCGTGTTCTCCTCTCTGTAGGACTCTAGGCTCCACATCTGTACTGGCGAGATCCTGGGAACACTCGTGGTCCCTTCCGCCCATCAGGGGTTCCGGGGGGCAGTGTGGTGGGGTTCTCTGGCTTTGTGTGGTGTGGGAAGGTGGCCTGCGTTGGAAGAAGAGGAATGAGGAGTGCAGGGGAGGAGGAATGAAACCTTCCAGGACGAGGCAATGGGAGGAGGCACTGGGAGCATTTAAGTACGGCCTTGGGCAAAGATAGCCTGTTGTTCTTTCACTGGTTCATTCATTCATTTTATAAATAGTTCATGAGCCCCTATCAGAGGCCAGACCAAGCATTGGATGCTGGGTACAGATCAGTGAGCGAAACAGATCTCTTCACTGTCAGAGAAGAGGGCTGGGAAGAAAGGATGGGGGAGGGGACTCAGCCTCTGTGGAGACAGAGGAGGAAGCACAAAATGGAGCCACAGTTGTCAGCTGAGTTCAAATGACACTGGTGTTTCTGTGCCTCCCAGTTTAAACCAGTGCTTTGCTCAGACTGGGATGAATGTCTTTAGGTATGGCAGCCGTCCCTGGGGTTTATACCTAGAGCTCTGGCACTTGAAAATGTGATTCACATCACATTTTAATTCAGCTCTCAGGACTCAGTGATATAAAGGCACTTGCCCCAAGTGGGAAGCTCAGAGATGTCTGTAATACAGCCAGTCACACAGCAGCCCCCTGGGATTCAGAAGCACGGATCCCCAATCCGCCGAGCCCAGCAGGCCGAACACTGGAAAGTCTACACTACCTGTTGTGACCCTCTGCGGTGCCGTACGGGACCTCCCGCTACCAGTGCCCCTCTTGAAACCACCTGGCCCTGCTTTTAGGGGCCCATCCAACCTCGGGGCGGGGGTGTCACAGCCTCCCTTAGGGTGAAGTCCAAGCTCTGTCACAGGTCTCTCGGGCCACGGCAGGACCTAGGGAGATACCGGCTCTTCTCACCCTTTCTGCGTGTAGGTGGTGACCCACACGGTGTCACACAGCATCTGCTTACAGAAGCCACCTGACAGCTCTACTCAGAAATGGAAAGGACTTAAACTTGGGGGGGGGGGACTCTGGCTGGCGAAAGGCAAGAGAGGAAAGGAACCCACCTATGCATTTCAGCTGACCTGTCAAACAGTGTCCAGGAAGTGATTGAGCGACTGGCAACGTTTCCTTCTGATATGTGGCTATCTTGACAATTCACAACTTTGTTTTTGCTCCTCTCCTCACTACCTCTTTCCCCTTGTTCTTGTTACTCTAGGATTTTATCCCTCAATAAAGTATCAGCAAGTGTGTAAGCCAAGTTCCTCCACAAGAACAAAACCACTGATACGTATATGTCGTTACTAGAGGGGACTTAGACTGTCTTATACAACAAGAGACTGGATGCTTCTGTGGTGGCTGTCTGTAGGCAGGAGAGCTGGGAAAGAACTAGAGGCCATTCAGTCCAGGAAGCTGGAAACCTCAAAACAGAAGGGCCGGTGATGCATTCCAGTCCCAGGTTGATGGCCTGGAACACCCCCAGAGAGCTGCTGGCGCAAGCCCGCATTCAAAGTCCGGAGAATCTGAAGTCTGATGTCTGTGAGAAGTGGCTGAAGTAAAAGATTTACCCTCTCGAGAAGGGTAGAGCTTGTATATGCCAGTACGTGCCCCTTTTCTGCTGTCCATTCTCTCTGGGGCCCCCCATCACCTACTGGATGGTGCCACCCACATTTGGGGTGGGTTTTCCCCAATCAGCTGAGGATGCACACGCCAATCATATTGTTAAAGACCCTCACAGACAAGCCTAGAAATGTGCTTTATTAATTTTCTGTGGATCTCTTTACTTAGGTAGACAACCAATATTATCCATCACAGCAACAAACAATATTTCTTCCTGCTGTGTCTCCTAAGGAACATGGACAGTTGGTACCAAAAATGACACTAAAAAGTAGAGCTTCAAGATGAGAAGTTGGATTTGCCATCAACCTGTAAATAATCAGGGCCCCACTGTTAATGATAAGTAGGGACATTAATAACATATTTATATTTCTAAAGATTTGTCTGCAACTATTTGGAATGAAGCACAGGTAGAAAGCAAAGTTTTATGAGATCAAGGGATGCTGTGTTGTTCAGTGTGGGAGAAATCATAATCATAAAAATCGAGGGATTGGTTAGGTAGATTTTTCTCTGGCAGCATTAGAGGATTTGTAAAAACGAAACAATAGGCTTAGGAAACTACTTTCTAACTTAAGCCATGCTTTGCAAAAGATTTAAGGACACTCTTGAAATCTGTAAGACAGACTATATTGAAAATTAAACTTGGGATCTAGTTTCAGGATGGCAGAGCTGACAGGGAGATTAAATGTGGAGAAATTGTTGAGCTTTGTGATTTGAAATAGACACATTTGAATGGACATGCCTGAACATTCTGGATCCAAAAATTTCCTAAGTCTTCTGGTGGATAGAAGCAATTCTTTTCCCCTCGTTAAAACACAATTCGGGCCGGAGGGTTAGCTCAGTGGTTCTGGCGCCTGCTTCGCAAGCACAAGGTCCTGAGTTCGATCCCTGGTAACCACATATAATGTTGGGTGTGGAGATACGCCCACCAACAAGCAACACCGCATACCACAATGCCGGACGTGGTGGCTCACGCCTGTAATCCCAGCACTCGGGAGGCAGAGACAAGAGGATTGCTGAGTTCGTGGCGGCTTGCCTGGGCACCATAGTGAGCGCAGGGCCAGCCTGAACCTCAAAGCGAGACCCTGTCTCAAAAAGAAAAAAAGAAAAAACACAACAATTCCTCTTATCCTGGGTACCACAGTAACATCATTGAAGTAGGTACTTGTTCCCATGACAGTAGAGTCCAATTTCTCTGCTCAGAGATGAACAGGCATCAGTACCATCCAAAGATGCTCCAGGTTAAGAATTCCAGACCAGGAGACGAGCTGACCATAGGTATCTAGAATGGGAGGTGGGTTTGAAGGAAGATAATGAATATTGATTATGGTCCCACTGAAGACCAAAGAGGGACTTTAGCTTGGCTTATGAAGCCTTCATGTCTTTTTTAAGGAAGTTGTAATGACCACATAAAGAAATGGACTTGTACCTGCATTTTTAAATCGATCAAATGCTGTTCTCCATTGAGATGCAAACGTCATGGTACACGGTAGCAACTTGGTCTTCATCCGTTTTCTCAGCCCAGACGGAGTACTTTATAACAGAAGAGGTTTATTCTGTCTCATGGTTCTGGATGCATCAGCGCCTTCTCAGGTTCTGATGATGTCCTCATGGCAGAAGGGCAAGGAGACCCATGCAAAAGGAGGTCACATGGCAGGAGAGGAAGCAAGAGACAGAAAGCCCAGCTTTCTTTAATAACATCTGTAGGGAAACTACATTGCTCCCTCCTGAGAGTGGAACTCCATGACCTCGTTAACTCATAAAGGTCCTACCACTCCTTGACACAGTCACTTGGAGAAATTAAACCTAACATGAGTATTAGTGAAGAAAAAACCATATTCATACCTAACAAATTAAATGGTACAAGAATTCAACTGAGGCCGGGGATTTAGCTCAGTAGTTCTGGCGCCTGCCCTGCCAGCTCAAGGTCCTGAGTTTGATCCCTGGTACCACATACCACAGTGCCAGGCAAGACCCTGCCTCAAAAAGACAAACAAAGAAAAGAATTCAAGTGAATGGTACTGTATTCCTGTTAGGTGTCTGCAGGGGCTGAGGTATGATGGGAAAGTGTGGGAGTGTTAGGTCCCTAGAGGATGAACACTGGCCAATGGCAGGGTCTAGGAAGGTCTGGTAGGTGATTTATCTCCCTTCCTCTACCCAAGGCCCGTATGGCTTCTTTCAGCATGTCCTGTGGAATGAGCAGCTAGCTTTGGCTCCTGGGAAAACTTTGTCCAGCTCGGCATCACCTCTGATTTGTCTTCCTTCCTTGCTTCCTTCCTTCCTGCTTTCCTTCCTTCCTTCCTTCGCTCTTTCTTATATTCCCTCCCTCTTTCTAATTTGGGATTGTATTATCACATAAATTTCCTCTGGGTTTCCTGGTCCAGAGAACTCCAATTTAGGCAAGTTTTGAGATGTTTTGTGGGTGCAGAGATTGTGGCAACAGACATAAAATGAATTGGAATATCATGGTAGCCAGGATATTGTGTATCCCAGAACATCTGTATCCTTACAGAGAACTGGGAGAGGTGGTCCCTTCCACGTCCAGATGTTTGTCCTTAGGCCTCTAAGAGTCTGTGGAGAGGGGCCAATTCTAGCAGTGAGAGTTTCATGCTGGTTGAGAACTTGGGCTCTGGAGTTAGACTACTTGAGTCTCACCAGAAGTAAATCTTTGGAAAATTTCCTAAGCCTTTAAGTCTGACTTCTTTCCCCTTAATCTAGTGGATCATGAAAGTATTTACATATAATTATATCACAGAAATCATTTGGAAGGATTAACTGAGATAATTCATGTAACTAGCACCCAGTAATTGCTAAAAAAAAAATTATCTGTAATTATTTGGAAGGATACTGAGTCAAAAATGCTAAACTTACTAGAGTGCTGATAGGCCTCAGAGATCTTTGTGAGGGTAACATAAAGGAAATTTTAAAATGCTTTTGACTAGTCAAGAAGCACTCGTTATTGAAACGAAATTCTGCAGAATATGTTTTGAAGTGCTACAAATAAATGTGGTTATTTAAAAAGACATTGGTATTCTCTAACTGTTCACTTTCTCAGCTTGAATTAACAGTTGTCAATGGTCATATTTTATTGGGCAGCTATGAATCTGTGCAGAGTGAGCATTTTCCTGAATGACCAGATGTGAGGGAGGGGCCACCCCAAATCTCTCCTGGGGTTTATCTAAGGTATCATTGTTCTTTGGAGGTCACTCCGCAGTAATCTCAGGTGAAAAGGACTCATTGCCTGCGGTTGTGTGGTGGGCAGATTTGCTCTGACTCACACTGAGTTAGTTATTGCCACGGCAATGCGTTGGTCCAAGTCTCTGCATCTATGTAGATGTTTATATATGGAGGTGGGAGGTAGAGGGAGCCAGGAAGCTCAGACTAAGCTTTAAAGTATGTACGTCTTCCCTGTCTTGTCATCCATTTCTTAACCTTAAGAATGAACCAAGATTTTGGAAAAAGTTATCAGGTCAAGCTTATTTGGTGGTCACAGCCAATGTCATTTTCCTGCACCAGGAAGAGTCCAAACAGACGGAATCCAAGAGAACAATTGGTTAGAACCATTTGGCTCAAATCCAGCCCAGTGGGTGGAGCCAGCTCCCTTTTGCTCAGCTGGGCACCGGCATAAGACAGTAATGGGTTCTGCTTTCCAAATCGTCACATTCAAATGGTGGAGGGGATATATTCATGACCCTAGACTGAAATAAGGGTACTTCTCTCTCCTGCTTAAAACTCCCCAGAAGACTCCCAAACACAGTGCCAATATCTCCCTCTCCTGATCTTTTCCTCTACTTCTCATTATGCCTATTCGAGCTTTTTTTTTTTTTTTTTTTTTTTGTGATACCAGGGATCAGTTTCAGGCCCTTGTGCACCCAAGGTTGGCGCAGTACCACTTGAGCTAAATCCCCACCTCTAATATACTTCGAGCTTCTGAGTTCCCAGCGTGCACCTCCCTGCTCTTGTTCCAGCTGCAAACCCTGCCCACAATGTTCTCTCTTTTCATCCTGAACTTGTCTAATTCCCAATCAGTCTTCCTGTCTCTTTTCTCTCCAGTTTAGACATCCACCATATGGCACCTTTCCTAATGGACTCTAATTTTGTAACTTTGTGTGGCTTGTTTATCCCCCAAACACTCATGTGTTGGAAGCATGGTCCCAATGTTAAGAAGGGGTGGGACCTTTAAAAGGTGGGGCCTAGTAAAAGGTCATAGGTTATTGGGCGCGTGCTCTTGGAAAGGAGTAGTCATTGGGAGCTTGAGTTATTATTTATGAATATGAGTTATTAAAAAGAAGTAAAATCCCCTCAACTCCATGGCTTCCTGTTTTTCTCACCAAGGCTCTTGCCATTAGGGCCTCACCAGTAGAGTTAGCCAATCTTTTATTTTCAACCTCTAAAACTGTGAGCTAAACAAACCTCTTTTCTTCATAAAGTACCCAATTTTGAGTATTTTATTATAGCTGCAGAAAATGAACTCATATAAAATATTAGTCTGGGAGGTGACAAGTGATAGTATTTGCAGAAAGAACTCTGTTTTCAGTGTTACCTGAATCTGGAAAGTACCCTTAATCTCTCTGAGCCTCTGTTTCCTTGACTGTAAATTGAGGATGCAAACATGCCCCTGTGGAGTTGTAGAGAGAATTTGAGGAACAATGCTTAGGGCCTTCCCAGAAGCAGCCAAGGGACTACACCCACCTTCTCTAGCTGTAAGTCCAACTGCCCCCTCCCTATGACAGCCTCGGGAACAGACACTGCTCTACTCATCTTTGAATTCAAGCTGTTGGCAACATCTGATATGTAGCTCTGTGAACCTTTGAGGGTTCACAGGTGCTATGCACGGACCAGTCAAATGCAATGACCTATCCGCACAGGCCCCGTCTCTTCTCCACCCTTCGCTTCCCCAAGTCTCCTGTGTTGTATCTCAAACCCTCAAGCCTGAGTCTGCATTGGGACCTCAGCCAGTCCATTCCTCCTCCTAGAAACCTCCTCCTCAACATCCAGCAGAGCCCAGTTCCTCACCTCTTCATCTCTGCTCAGTGCTGTATTGTCAAAGAGACCCAGTGCTATAGTTTGGATATCTGCCCTCTGCGGCAAATTAATCCTGTCACGCAACAGGCTTCCCACTGTGGTTCTGCTCCTTTCTGTTTCTGCCACGTGAGGGACAGTTGTTCCTCCCAGTGGAGAATAAGCACCCAGGGCGCCATCTTGAAAATGGAGAGGGGACCCTCATCAGACCCCAAACCTGCAGCAACTTGGTCTTGGACTTTCCAGCCTCTAGAACTATCAGAAATAAATCTGCATCCTCCACAGACTACCCAGCCTCAGGCAGTCTGAGACAGGAGCTCAGAATCAATTTAGACACTCACCCTTAACTGCCCTATTTAAAATTTGAGCCTACATCTTTTGACCCTCATTATTCTCCTTATTTTATCCCCCCTCCAGCACCCCAGGGCTCTTTGCTTTTGGATACACACACTGTCTTACTCCTTTCCCTTGTTTATTATGTGTCTCCTTCACTAGAGAAACAGCTCCCCTGAGGGCAGGGTTTGGGGCTTCCTTGTTCATTCCCCAGTCTACTTTTAGCAGCAAGGACAGTGCTCCTTTGTGTGCTGGGCTGAGCTCTCTCCACCACCTGGTGTCTGCTGCAACATCTCTCTGCTCTTCTGTCCGAGAGTTCAGGGAGCCCACTCTGCAGGAGGGAACGGAGGGAACTGCAGGGTGAACTGGACAGTGCGCATCTTTGCGGGGATGGTTCTCAGACCCATTCTGTACTGTTCCTTCAGGGGCCCCTGGGACCAACTTGATGGCCTAGAGCAGTAACCCCAGTTTACCTGGCTGCTCTCACCCGGCTCTGTTCTCTGTGCTCCTTCCCTTTTGCTTCTAGGCTCTTGCCCCACATAAGTCACCTCCTTCACGTCCTTTTCCAAGGCTCTGGTCTGGGGACAACTCAGACTAACAGACCAACCACTTGGCTCCAGGAGCCGAGAACAGCATCTCTTCTGCAGTGGCCTGTCCATATTTGTTGAGTGAATGAATGGAAAGAGAGACAATTTGCCAAGTTCTACATTTTGCATCTTGCCTTATGATTAAATGTCTGGGTGACTTTTTATCCAAGGGAGAACTTGCTGAATTCTATATCTTCTTGTTTACACTGAGATTTTCACAGAATAGCTTTTGCCTGGAAACCTGTCTGGCTCTGAGCTTTGCAGTTTTTTTCAGGGAAAGAGGACTTTGCCATTTACTTTAGCAGAAATGTCAGAAGCATCTGGGAGCCCCGAGATCCACGTGCACGGGAGCTGACTGGCCCTGCACACAGCTGTTCTCGATAACTTCACCTTTCTTTGAGCACAACATCAGGGGATCAGTGTGCTCTCCTACCCCCGAATACAGCGGCGAGCACCTTTGCTTGTTTGTAGCCTCCACTGACATGTACAGAATACAGGCTCTGGGCACTGGGGACCAGAATCGCCTGATACTGGGTTCCTGCCCTCGCTTCAGGGCCTCGGGTCTGCAGGGAAGACAGAGGAGGACAGGAGCTCAGGCTCCCAAACCTAGGAAGTGCCCACAGCTCCTGCACTTGGGAGCCGCGCTACTTTGTACCCAGTGAACTAAACTGACCGCCTGCACGTGATCTGCAGTTTCTGCCTCTCCCACCTGCAGCTTTCTTTGTGGAAGGCTTTACCTTCAGCCTGCCTGGCAGACTCCTTGTCACCCCTCAAACCCAGCTTTCAGCACTTGGCCCAGCAGCGTCCTCTCCCCCAGCTCAACTCTGCCCGGCCGATCGCAAGCTTGGTCTCCACCAGCATGGTCTGACTCCTACACACGGAGACTGGTGGTATGAAAGTGTGTGGACTGGAGCCAGGGATGCAGGAGGAAAGCGTGCTCTGACTCTGGGCCTGGCAGAGCTTGATCCCAGTGCCAGTGCCACTGTCTCCTGGCTGTGTCCTTGGGCATGCTGCATGCAGAAGAGTAAGAGCTTAGGCTGCCAGGGATCGACTGCACCCTGCTGGGCCCTGTGGGTTGAGCTAAGTCTTCTGGGACTGATCTTGGGGCTGATGGGAAGTGCTGAGTGGTTTCAAACACAGCAGCATTAAGCACGTGAGATTTACAACAACCACTCTGGTGGCCTCCAGGAGCAGGAAGAGAGAGGGTTGCATTCCAGTCAGAAGGTGAATGACTTCACCATAAATGGGTGCCATAATGTGCCCCAAAGTAGCAGGGAAAACCAACCGTGGAGTGAAATCTCTGAGAGTCAAAATAAACCTTTGCACTTCATAAGTTGTTTGCTTTGACTGGTTGTTACAGTATTGGAAAACTGACTGACACAGACATTGGCTAAGGAGCCACAAGTCCAGAGGCACTGTTGTAGAACAGATGCTTCATTATGCTCCATGAACGGCTCAAAAAGATCCCTGCTCTACACAAAGACAATTTTCTCCTAGGGAAAGCATAGAGAGCCTCCTCCTATTGACATAGTCTTGGTGAGCAAGGACAGAGAAAGCCTAACAGAGCTTGAGTTAAGAGAGGCAAGGGCTGAGCACACCTGGTGGCAACTACTGGGTGAACCATTGGAAGAGAAACAAAGCCCTCCTGCTCACCACTGGAGGAGGAAGTCGAGCTTTGAGAGTGCAAGAGAGAGGGGTCAAAACCAGGCCATCATCCTATTTAGATTACCTGGGATCAGACAGCCCAGAACACACAGGGATATCTTTCTGCACGACCCTGGAGCACACCTATCTGGGCTCCTCTGACAGTTGTAACCCATGGCTGAGCATGGAAAGATTTACAAAGGCCCAAGAGTAAACGATTCTTTCCAGGTACTTTTATTTCTGGATCCTTTGAATGCATGATCTTCCCAGGCAATTACAATGATGATGTTGGTTTACTCAAAGTAAGCAAAGCAGGTTAAAAAGAAAAAAAGACCATTATTTATCGGCTGTTTATGAAGTTCTGAGTGTGGCTATCAGGAAGGTAGCTACTGTTCTTGTCCCTATTCTATAGGAACCAGGCAGAGGTAAAGTTGTATCAATGGCCTGGTATTTGCCCGTTCTATTTTGCATGTGGTTTGTCCCCTAAAGATTCACCTACTAGAAGCTATGGTGGTGTTGAGGTGGTAGAACCTCTGAGACCTGGGACAAGAAGAAGGCAGTTAGGTTCTGGAGTTAGGCCGTAAGTGAGTTAATGGTGGTCTCACAAAGTGAGGTGGTCTTGCAAGAGTGAATTAGTTCTCATCAGAGCAGGTCATTATAAAGTGAGGTCACTGCTTGTTCTTGGCTTCATTTGTACATGGCTGTTTCCCGTGGCCTGTTTCTTTGCCATATTGTGACTAAGCCAAGGGGATCCTTGAAAATGCAATGAATACGAGGTTTGGACTTTCCAGCCAGCAGATTTTGTGTGTCAGGAAAACCTTCGTATGTATCATCCTGTATCAGGTGTTTTGTTATAGCAGCACAAAATGGACTGACATAGTCCCCTTGTTAGATCCTTACTTGCCATATAGCTCATACAGCTCTGCGCTCTGCTGTGCCCTGCTTGGACCAATGAAGTGCTGGTAGGTGTGTGGCAAGCTGAAGCTTGGAAGGTGCTATGCAACTGGGTTTGCTTGTTTTTGCTTCTTTATCCATGGGTAGGGAGAACACGCCCCACGAGCATGCCAGGAGGTAAAAGAC
Organism: Thryonomys swinderianus; assembly: GCA_004025085.1. Lineage (NCBI taxonomy): Eukaryota > Metazoa > Chordata > Mammalia > Rodentia > Thryonomyidae > Thryonomys > Thryonomys swinderianus. Next base: position 19,168 of record PVIC010003511.1, on the reverse strand, counting down.
ACATGGGACAGAATCCAGTTGTCCCAGTCACCCCAGCTGAGGCCACCTTAGCTCAGCCAACTGGCAGGTAAACCTCAGCTTGTGAGCGAGGCCCAGCCAGCCTGACGTCACCTGCAGGTGCATGAGCAAGGCTGCTGAGAACCTGCCTGGACCACCGTGACCCTCAGGCTCACAGCTTAGGGAAGATTTCTCCTGCACACTGCTGGAGCTGCGTGGCACCCTCAGGGCCAGGGACAGCTATGAAGGAGATCATGTAACTCCCAGCTCTCACGGAGCCCAAGCAGCCTGGCTGCACTGCCCACTCTTAGATGCCATTCCATGCTCAGAGTGGGTAGATTATGGCTGCAGGCAATGGTAGCCTGTAGCCTGCGCTGGCACCGCTGATGAGTTGAGAGAGGTTGGGTTGGGTAAACATCTTCATCAGTTTGATGATAGAGAAAGCTATCTTTGAACCCAAAGTAGGCAAAGTATTATTCCACAAAGAATCACATTCTTTTCATTAGTATGCCTATATTATAGAACACTGTACTTAATTATTACAGTTTGTTTATTTGTTTGTTGTTTGTTTATTTTGGTACCAGGGTTCAGACTCAGGATCTTGGTGCCTGCAAAGCATGCACCAGAACCACTGAGCTAAATCCTCGGCTATTATAGTTTATTTTTAACTTCATCAACAATAATTCTTGCAGATTTGTTCTTTCTTATGATTTAAACATTGACATAGGGTCTTTGATTTTCACTTTTGCCCCACAAAATTTAAAATATCTCCAGGTTTGCTGACTGCTGACTGAATTTGGTCTTTGACTTTGGTCCTCAGGCTAAGAGATGGAAGATACCAAACTAAAACCTTCTGAGGTCATCCTAGCCCAACTCGGAAGCAGAATGAGACGCCAGGCCTGTTTCCTAGTCTAGAGCTCCTGACAGCTCCCATAGGAGTTCAAAATAGTTGGGTTTGTCCAAAGACCTCCGGATCGCCACCTGGAAAGCTCTCGGTACCAAAGGTCCTGCCCAGGATTCTCCTCTCGCCCTTTCTTCGAGGTCATCCTCGCGGGACAGGGATGATGCACCGCATCTTTCTCCAGCTCTGCCCCAAGCTATCTAACGTGAGTTTGTGCTGTGTGCCTCTGGGATAATTAAAAAATTTGAGCATTTAAGACGATTTGTACCTGAGAGTATGGAGACACTCTTTCCCAAAGACTTTCACAATCTGGCCTCATTAGGAAGGAGAAATGGAATGGGAGAATTCAACAGAAAACTCATTTCTTCTCCAAGTGTGTTAATGAACTGAGCCGCGGGAGGCCATGTGTAAGACAGGCTGCAAGCAGCTGTAAATTAAATTTATTACGCGCCAAGGGATTCTAATAAACATTACTTAAAAATAGCAACAGACAGTCATTTGTATTATGTCATGTGACCTGGTTATGGAGACACTTTTGTGCCTCTGCTATTAATCAGAGTTCCTTCGAGAGGCAGTTGGTACATTCTTTTAGAACAACTGGCACCTTGAACTTAATTAAGATTGTTCTGGAAAAGAGCAGGGTGAGTCAAAAATAGTCACAGTGTGTAGTGTTGCACCCTGGGAGTCCTCCTTGCTCATTAGATGATGTTTATTAGGCTTTCCAAGGGGGATAAACTTGAAAGAAAGTATCACCTTCTTTAGTAAAATCTTAGACCCTGGAAGGTCTAAGGTGGAAGACAATCTCTTGTTAGCAGGAATTGGCTGAACCTGGGTGAGAGAAAGGATGGCACTCATCAAGAAAGCAAAAAACAATAACGAATGCTGGCACAGCTATGGTGAAAAGGAATCCTCCTACTGTGTTGGTGGGAATTAAAATAGTACAACTGTTATGGAAATCAGTGTGGAAAAACTAAAGTTAGAAATTTCCTATGACCCAGCTATCGCCCTTCTAGGTACCTTTCCCAACGAGCTTAAGACATCGTACTGTAGTGGTACATGCTTGCCAATGTTTACAGCAGTAGTTCATAATAACAAAGCCCTGGGAACAATCTGTATACTCATCAACGGACAACTGGGTAAAGAAAATGTCCCTTTAAATAATGGAATATAGATAATGATCCCAATATAATGGAATGCTATTCCGCAATAAAGAAGGACAAATTTGAGATGCAATACCCAGCACCTCCAACTTAAAGGAGGAGAGGTTTATTCTGTTTTCAGTCCATAGTCCACAGTGTTCAAGGTAAGAGGCCATGCGAGTGGCCTGGCATGGGGCAGCTACTCACATCATGGCGATGAGGAAGCAAAGAGACGGAGGAGTTGGGGAGGGTCCTCTCTCCTCCGACCAGGCCCTGCCTCTTAAGAGCAAGTCCTTCATAGCTGCCATAATCCAATCACCTGCGAAAGCCCCCTTGGGGATCTGGGCGTGCCCAGATGTGTACGTAACACAGAGCCTCAGCAATACTATCCTGCTTCCCTCCCCTCAAACTCTTCCTTTAGCCCAAACTAACCTCACCCACACTTTGTCTCCTGGGTGACTTTCTGTCCTCCATACTTTTCAGCTCAAGCACCCATTAGCTGAGAAAATGTCCTGGACCTCTGTCTGGCTTCCAAAGCCTTCTTCAGGGCTCTAAACCTGTCACGTCCTGGGACTACAAGTCCTGGCTCTCCTCAGCATAGCCGAGCGGCCGATGTCCTTGACTGGGACGGCCACGTGCAAGGACTGATATCATGTCTGGTCACTTTTGCTCCCTAGTGTCTGCTGCATAGCAAGTGCTCTAAAAGTGTCTGTTGAATAAAAGAAATGGCTGCAAATATTTTGAACCTTGAACACGGGGCATACACGGGAAAGCTTACTGGGTTTGTTCGGGTCCCTATGAAAGCAGAGGCCAGGGCACAATGCTGGGTAAAGGGAGTTGATTTTTGAAGAGCGACAGAGACGAGCAATCGTGAGCTCTTCATAGGCTGGTTTCTGCTGTGGACCAATGGAGTTCCCTTCCTCTGGGGACTCCCAAGAAACTGTAGAGTGAATTTCTGCAAGTCCACACCAAAAAGGAAAACTAGACCTTGTCTGCCCACACCCACGGCCTCTGGGCAGGGTGTTGCTAGAATGTGGGCTGAGCCAGCAGCAAACGGGGATAGGAAGGTGTGACCTGCACCAGGGGTGGGTTCTGCTGCGTGTCCGGGTTTTGCTCCCCAAGCCACAGTTGATCTCAGAAGTGGCTGAGGGGTTGGGACAGGTAAGGAAAGTGTTGTGACATCTATTCATTTCCAGGTGGTTCCACTCCTGAGTCCTTTGGTCTTGTCCTCAGGCTTACTGCCTCATGTGCCGGGCACGCCTTTGGCACCCTTGGTGTAAGAGACCGTGGCTGAACATCTTGATGCTTCCAAATCTACAGTGTAGAGATGGACATGGCTTCTCCTCTTTGGCCTGCAATTCCATTTCCATTTGGGGACCTGGTTTCTCTCCAGGGACTTTTTTTCTGGGAGCCAGTCCAAGATGGCCTCAGGGATTTTTGCCTCCTGGGCCTCCCGCACCATCCTGACTTAGGGCTGGCCGGTGTCACCAGTGGAATGAGTGCTTTTGAAAGTGTATGTGCCTCCACCAGCTCAGGGATGAGACCTTTGCTTCCTGCCTGGCCTCTCGGATGTCTCGCCCTGGTGGAAGCCAGCTGCTCTGCTGGGTGATCTTCCCAGCAGTTTCAAGGAGAAGCCCACGGGGAGGGACAGCAAGGTCCCCTTGACAGTGCCAGTTTTGCAATCCCGTGGGAGGCTCAGTTAGATGAGAGCCTCATCTAATGCACCACCAGAAACTTCAAGCAAGAACTGCCCCCTATCCCTGCCTGTGTACTCTGGCTTTTCATACTCACCTTATGACACTGTGTTTTAATTTGTGCCAGTCACTGGAACACCAGATCCTTTGTGGGGGGCCTCACCTTCTGCCTGAAGGGGCATGGTCTTCCTCGTGGGCTTTAACAACATAATCATATCTCAACATGGATTTTTCCAACATCAGTCAAGACACATCTGGGACATTTTACTGTCTTTCAAAAAGACTAAGAGGGGCCGGAGATTTAGCTCAGTGGTTCCGGCACCTGCCTCGCAAGCACAAAGTCCTGAGTTTGATCTCCGGTAACCACATACAATACTGGGGGTGGTGACTCACGCCCACCAGCAATCAAAACCACATACCACAGTGCCGGGCATTGTGGCTCATGCCTGTCATCCCAGCACTTGGGAGGCAGAGACAGGAGGATTGCTGAGTTCGAGGTTTGCCTGGGCTCCATAGTGAGCTCAGGGCTAGCCTGAACTACAAAGCGAGACCCTGTCTCAAAAAAAAAAAAAAAAAAAAAAAAGCCGGGCGTGGTGGCTCACGCCTATCATCCCAGCACTCGGGAGGCAGAGGCAGGAGGATTGCTGAGTTCAAGGCTTGCCTGGGCTACATAGTGAACTCAGGGCCAGCTTGAACTACAAAGCAAGACTCTGTCTCAAAAAAAAAAAAAAAAAAAAAAAACAACAACTAAGAGGACAGTGTAAGAAAGGCAACTGGAAGCAACCTGGAATGGTAGCAATCTCCAAGCTGAATAAAGTTGATCATTAACCAGTTATTGTGTGGCATCGTTGACTGTGAGGAGTCAGCTAGACAACTCACACCCTAACCTGTGTGGACTTGACCATGTAGCCAGCAGGGAATTAGGCATGGACTTGGGGAAGAAGAGGGAGCCGAGGCAGCACTGCCCCACACTCCACCCCTAGGCAAGAACCTAGAACACGCGTGGGCCTGGGTCAGTGTCCTAGAGGGTCTGGATCAGTGGACAGACCCGGCAACGGGCAGCCTCAGCTCTGGAAGACAGGCTGGATGTGGTCCTAGACTCTGCTTGGGGACCCTGAGTCTTGTCATCTGAGGTGGCAGAGAGCAGTTTCGTGGCACCAGGCCCCAGGCCGCTACAGGGATCTATGGATATGAAATGATGGTATGGGAAGCACTCCAGAGCTGGCACAGTGCTGGCCCTTAAAAAGGTGAGTGGCAATGGTGACAGGAGGAGGAAGAGGCAAAAGGACAAGAAGAGGAAGAGGAGAGCTGGGTGATGCACCAAGGTGGCAAGAGAAGGCTCACAGGACCCCAGGCACCAGGTTAGGCAACAAGAGCAGTCCAAGCTCCTACCAGTGGCTGAATCTGCTTTGGGCCAGACTGGCTGAGATCTGCAGGCACTGCCAGCCTTCCCAGAAAGGTGAGCATTAGGGCTGGGACGTGGCATCCCTTTGGGCTCCATTTCTGGAAATCATAACACAAACTTTGGGCAAGATACAGTCAGACAGTCACACCTGTACTTAGCCTACCTGGAGGAATGAGAAAAGAAATAAGGCAAAAAATATTTGAAGAACTAGTGGCTAAATATACCCAAATTTGATGAAAAAATGTCAGCCTATGAATCCAAGAAACTCAGCAATCTAGAAAACCACACTTAGACACATTATAGTCAAATTCTTCAGAGCTCAAGGTGAAGATAAAATATGTAAAAATAGCCAAGGAAAAATGATACATTATGTACAGGGAAGCAATAAAAAAATGGCTGTTATCTGAAACAATGGCCAGAAATGCATACCAACTTTAAAAGAAATATCAGATATTTAGAGCACTGCACTGTCACTTAAATTCTAGCTCTTTAAAAAAAATAGGGCCGGGCGTGGTGGCTCATGCCTGTAATCCCAGCACTCAGGAGGCAGAGACGGGAGGATTGCTGAGTTCGAGGCTTGTCTGGGCTACATAGTGAGCTCAGGGCCAGCCTGAACTACAAAGCAAGACCCTGTCTCAAAAAAAAAAAATAGGGGTGAATTCAAAGGATTGAAAACAGGGACTCAACTGTGTATATAATACAAATACTGCAGCATTATTCACAATCCAAGAGCCATTAACAGATGATGTCATGATAAAGTACCTGTATAGCTATAATAGACTATTATTCAGCCATAAAAAGGAAGTAAATCCTGGCACATGCTACAGGAATGAGTCTTGAAAACACATGTGGGTGAAGTAAACCAGACATAAAAGGAAAAATATTGTACAACTCACATTATATGAGGTATACAGAAAAGGCAAATTGCTAGATACAGAAAATGGATTTGAGGTTACCAGGTGCTGTGGAAAAGTGAAGTGGAGAGTTATTGTTTAAAGGTTGCATTTTTTTTTTTAACTTGGGGTAGTAAGAAAAGTTTTGGGTGATGGTTGTAAAACATGCTGAATGTAATGCAACTGAATTGTACGCTGAAAAACTGGTTGAAATGGTTAATTCTGTGTCATAGTTACTTTGCCACAATTTTTAAAGGTGAAGTGCAATGTTATACCAAGAGTCACTGAGTTGTACACTTTGGATGGGTGAATTGTGTAATGTGAGGTTTGTATCCCAATGACAATACTAAAAAACATAAGGAGGAGATAAAGACAATTCAGATAAATAAGAGCTGAGAAAAATTGTCACACTTAGACCTACACTGCAAAACATATTAATGGAAGTTCTTCAAGCTGGATGCAAATGATGGTGGAAGGAACTTCAAAGAGGTAAGCAATAGGGATGAAAGGAGTGGGATACACAGAAAAAGTTAACTTCTACTTTTTTCTCTTGATTTTCTTTAAAAACAAATGATAAAGAAGAAAAGAGAAGCAAATAATAATTTAAGTCAAAAATAGTATTATTATATCATTAGGTTTATATGGTAAAAAATATGACAAAAATATCACAGAAGGGCCAGAGGGTTAGCTCAGTGGTTCTGGCGCCTGCCTCGTAAGCGCAAGGTCCTGAGTTCGATCCCTGGTAACCACATACAATGCTGGGCGTGGAGACTCACGCCCACCAACAATCAATACCACATGCCACAGTGCCAGGTGTGGTGGCTCACGCCTATCATCCCAGCACTCGGGAGGCAGAGGCAGGAGGATTGTTGAGTTCGAGGCTTGCCTGGGCTCCATAGTGAGCTCAGAGCCAGCCTGAACTACAAAGTGAGACCCTGTCTCAAAAAAAAAAAAATCACAGAAGATAAGATAAATGTAATCATACTCTTAAGCTTGAGTAGAATTTTAAAAAGACATGACATGGTGCAAAATTGGTTCTGTGGAAAGTTAAAGATGACTTAGGTCAGTAAAAATAATGAAAAGAAGTATATCTTGAAATTCAGTAAAGAAAAAAAATAAAATACTAAAAAAGATCAGTTAATGCAAAAGATCAGAACAAGAGAAAAAGAAAGGCAAAAACAAATACAAAAGATTTCCAAAAATATAGGCCTCAGCCCAACCGTAACAATAATTACACTAAATATAAATTGGTTGAAATGTTCTTACTAAAAAGCAGAGACTGGGCCGGAGGGTTAGCTCAGTGGTTCTGGTGCCTGCCTCGCAAGCGCAAGGTCCTGAGTTCGATCCCCGGTAACCACATATAATGCTGGGCGTGGAGACACGCCCACCAACAATCAACACCGCATACTACAATGCCGGACGTGGTGGCTCACGCCTGTCATCCCAGCACTCGGGAGGCAGGGACAGGAGGATTGCTGAGTTCGCGGCGGCTTGCCTGGGCACCATAGTG
>PVIC010003511.1:0-11529 GCA_004025085.1 Thryonomys swinderianus | reverse complement strand
GCAAAAAAAAAAAAGCAGAGACTGAGAGTTAGTAAAACAGCAAGACCCAACTACATGCTGTCTATAAAAGTGCTATACATTTTAACTGTCAAATACATATAAGTTGAAAACAAAAGGATGGAAAAAGATGTCACACAAATGCTAAACAGTGGAAGGCTGAGACATGACTGTAAAAAAGATAAACAACATATACTGCAGAGCACAGCCTATTACTGGGGAGAGGAGAATATTTAATTATGATAAAGAGGTATATTACTTACTATTAGCTGGACAGAATACTTGACAAAACCTAAAAGAGGTTTATTTTGGCTCATAGTTTCAGAGGGTTCAGTCCACAGTTGCCTGGCTCCAAGGTGGAAATGATATTTTATAATGTATTAGAGGAACAGAGTCAAGATAAAATATACATATGATTATACAGAGGGATATTAGGGAGGCTGGCAGGATCAGAAGTGAGAGACTCACAGGTCTTCTGTGGGATCAGATGCAGAAGAATCCGAAATGACTGTGCAGACTAGAGAACTGAGGATCCACTAGCAGGTGAGGGTTGAAGGCTGGGAAGCTCACTGTAGTCACTGGAGCAAATCTGTATCAAAATAGGTGCAAATCTGTATCGAAAGGCTGAAGAAGCTGCCCTGGCATGGAAGGCTGAAGAAACTGGAGATCCATGACTACAGACAATGGCAAAGACTGGAGTTCCTCTGCACATTTTTCTATCCAGACTATGGACTTTTTGGCTGGTACTACCCACCTGCGTGAGTGGGTCCTCTGCCTTCAGTTTGCTGGGCTACCTGTCAATCATTCACACACACAGGGACCTAAAACCACAAAACTTCTAAGTGGTTTATACTCAAATCAAGTTGACAAACACAATTAAAGTTCACAAGTGACATGGAGGAAAGGCATGGTGGTAGTGGAAGGGCATGGTGGAGAGAAGCTGCTAACCTCACAACACCAGAAATCAGAGAGAGGAGAGGGGAGCAGTAGAGGGCTAGAAGAATACACACTTCCAGTTCACACCTCCAGTGGCCAACTTTGTACAGGCACAATGTTCTAACAGCACCTTGAACTATGAACTCAATGGACTCATCCACTGATGAGTGTAACGCCTCCATTATCCAATCATGGACTTTCAAATGTCCCACCTCTGACCACATTTAACTTTTGTGGGACATTTTAGATCTAAACCATAATGAGGGCTCTGTTCAGAAGAAAGAAATGACACTCATGAAGCTTTAATACATAACAACCAACTTCAAAGTGCACGGTGCAAAGATGGACAGAACTAAAAAAAAAAAAAAGTGGACACATCTGCAGGGGCTAATGCTGTTTCTCAGTAATTGCGATTACAGGGAGATACCCATCTATGGCCCTTAGAATAAATGTGGAATGGACAGGCCACTGTGGCCCTGCTCCGTGCCAGGAATCATGCTGGGATGGGCCTTTCAATCCTACCGTGCAATGTGTTGTCTCATTTGCTCTTGCCTCCAAGTTCACAGTGTTTTTTCTTTTCCACAGGAGGAAACTGAGACCCACAGAAACAGTGACATGTCAAACAGTCAGCAAAACCAGTGCCTCCCATGAGCCCCTGGGCACGAGGCATCGTTCTTTTCAAAGATCTCACAGTAGAACTTGGTAATCACAGTTAGGGATTTGTTAGGAGATTCTATGGGCAGAAGCCCAGAAATATTAATTAGCCAACAACCAAAGTGGCCAGACAGGGAGCCCCGCTATGGCGTGAGTTCTTCCTTTGTGAAAACCCTCTCCCATCTTTGCTGTCTGTATTTTTCAGTGACTTGGCCCAGGGGATACTGTGCTATATCCCAGGTACTAAGAAGGCCGGTTTAGGGCTGGAAAAAGTTTCCATGACAGTCCTGCTCTTTGCCCACCCCCTTCCCAGCTCATCACTGCTCCCTATTGTTCTTGTATTTTTATTTAATTTCCTTTATTTCAATCTAAACATTTTTGTTAAGGACCCAGACAGATAACAAAGAAAGAACTATCGCTCCCAACTCCAGAGATCAAAGAAATTATAACAGGATGCAAAACACAAAGTTCCCAGAGTTCTTTGTGGCCCACTCTTACCCAGTATGTGATAGTCTCACATGTTTAACATGCATGTGTTCCACGTGACACAGTCTGTCACACTCATATACCTGAACCATGCACTGTGCACACACAGGGTTCCACACTCAGCAAACAGCCAGGACTGTGCCTACACCACACACACACACACACACACACACACACACACACACACACACACACACAATGAAATATAGTCGGCATTTATTCCAGTGCCGGGAAACCTATGGGTTGGCTGGACTTCTACTCAATGAGTTTTTGATGATGCCATCACCAGCAGGAAAGCTGTGAATTATTTATCAAATCATTCAATAATTAATAAAAGCCATCCCACAAGGCTCTGTGGAGATGTAACCGTATGTAATCCCTCATCACCATCAGCCTAGGAGGCGTGTACATGTGAGAAAGAGGTGACAACTTGGATGCATCTTCCTGCTTTAATTTAGCTTTTAAATAAAAGGAAAAGCAAAACAGTAACAAGAAGCAAAAGCAATATATGTGCGTGTGTGTGTGTGTGTGTGTGTGTATTGCATACAGCCCTGACTCAGTTTACCAGCTTTTTGCTTTATGCCATTGCAACTAAAAAGCCATTGGTCTGTCTCCACAGCCTGCCTCCCGGATGAGCTCTGATGGGATCTGTCTGATGGGGTCATCTTCCCACTGAGAGGGGCCTCTGACGCTCTGCAGATGCACCATGATAGACCACCGCCAGAAGAGCTGACGTGCTCATGAGCAGACCGGCCCTCTTCGGCATGAATCAAAGACACGAAAAAGCAGGAAGAACAGAGCTGAGATAGTGCCACTCGTATCAAATTCAGAAGGAGTTTTCAGCGTGCTAACACGACAGCTCTGGTGACAGTGCCTCAGGATGACAGCCCAGGCTGCGGTGGCGAAGGGGGCACAGGCCTGAACAACCTTCTCAGGAAGCCACTTGACAGTTTGCTGTCAGTTCTTGCCGCGAGGCTCTAAAAGCGACATTCAGCTCAGGGACTCAAGCCTGAGCAAAGAGCGCTCGCTGTAGAAAAGCCTCCAGACTCAGAGATGTTCACACAGCACTGTTTACAAGAGGGGCAGCTTGCTCCTGTGCCCAGTCACTGAGGGTCTCAGACGGCACCGCGCCTCCACCCTTTCTTTTGTTCCCCACACGGACAGTTGCACGCTCTGCCCCTCCCCCGTCCTGACTTCATGTTTCTCTGCTGGAAACCTTCCCCAGCCAGACTCAGGGGGCAGAGATGCCTTTCTCCTCCCACTCGCAAGGCATCCGGGCTGTTCTGTTGGTGTCCACACTGTTTCCCTCCCTCCGCCCTTTGTTCTTTGTCCCCGCATCACACACATCTAATCTGAGGACTCTGAGCTCTAACACGTCCTCCCCTGGCCCACTGTCCCCTGCCAAGGAGCACCCCACTTCTCTGCCGCTCTTCAGGACAAAACCCACGAGGTCCTCGGTGAACTGTCTTCAGTCGATGGCTGCTTGCCTCCCGCATGGCCTCTGCATGGCACCGTGGCCCTGGAATTGGTTCACCTGTGCCCCTTGTGCCCCTTGTCTAACTGCTTCCTCAGATCCCTGGACCAGTCAATGTGGAAAGCCTCCAAGATGGGCCCTGCCCCCCAGGAGCCTTGGCACACAGGGCTCTCTGTGTCTCACACGCAGGAGGGATTCCCACCTCAGGCCTTCCCTTGCTTGGAATGGCTGGAGAGCTGACTTTTCCTGTCATCTCTCAGTGCTATGCCCTTGACCGTGAGGTCTTTCCTGGCCTGTCCCCCGTCTGAAGTAACTGCCTGTTTGGTGTTCATCACTCTACGCTATTTTGTTCCTTTGCTGTTCTACAGGAACCATGAAATCATGGTCAAGCTACGCAGCTCTGAGCTCTGGAAACCAGTGCCGGGAGGGCCGGAGGAGTTGCTCACGGACTCCTCCTCCAAGCATCCCACACATCTGTGCGCGTGCTGTGGCCAGGCCTGGGCTGACAACAGACACAGCCCTGAGCGGGGAGACCTTGAAAGCTGGGCCGATTTCACCCTGTGCAGCCCTCCTGTTGTCCTGGAACAGAGACTCCGCTCCAGCCTGTGCCTGCTGGGGCTCGCCAGCTCCGCCAGCCTATACCTCCGCCAGGACTCTGCTTGCTAGCTTGGCACGAACCCTGTCCCCGGAGCCCGGGCCCTGGAGCTCTTCCTGCCTCGTCACCCCTGCGCACCCTCTGTAGGTGGGCTTGCCCGTCCCTCCCCTCATGCCCATCATGCACTGTGTCACTTGCTTCCCTCTCTCAGTGCCGTCTTTGTGCTGTTTTTGCACATAGTAAAAAGCGATCCCCTAGTAGGTGCTAAACACATTAAATTTCCTGTGGGGAGTGGAGGAGCCCAGGCCTGGGAGAAAGTCATTCGCTGAACAGAAGCAGAAGTGCGGTCACCTGCTAAGTTGAGCTTGTGCCCCCGGTCGTACCCAGTTACAGTTACTCAGCACTGTCTGAGTGCTGGCCCTATGCTATCGACCTCCTGTACATCGGCTCTCTTTAACCGCCCAACGACCTGCAAAGGTTCCGGTGTCTTCATTGACAGCAGGACACGGCGGCTCCTCTCAGCAGTCACCAGCAAGTCTGACGGCATCTCTTCTGGTGCTTTGTACGCAGATGACTTCCGTATTTAATGAGATACAGTTCACACCAGGTAATAGTACCCATTTTAAAGTACTCAGTTTGGTGGTCCTTGGTATAATTTAAATGTGTGCGACCAGGACTCTATTCAGTTGCAAAATATTTTCATAGCGTCAACATAAACTTCCAGCCTGCAGTTGCCCCTCCTTCCCCCAGCCTCCACTCCCCAAGAGATCCTTATCTACTTTCTGTCTCCGCGGATTTACTATCTGGACAATTCATGGGAAGCGAATCATGAACAGTGTCCTTCACCAGCCCCTGGTGCCGGCTTAGGGAGGCCCCTCGTGTGGAGAGGCGGCCTCCCCTTGCCTATCCGTCTGCCCCTGAGCTCTGTGTTGCTCCTCCCACTGGCTGCTCTGAATAGAGCTGCCGAGAGCGTGGGTTACCTGTGCGTGTCGGAAACTCCCTTTTCAAATATTTTGTGAACATCACTGAAGAGTGGAGGTGCTGGGCCGTGTGGAGTTCCGTCTAACTTTTTAAGGGCCATGGACAACTTTCGCTACAGTGGCTGGAGCAGGTCACATGCCCCCAGCAAGGGGTCAGTTTCGGGTTCTCCATGTCCTCACAAACACCCCAAGCGATGCTTTATACACACTCCCATTTAGTGCCTCAGTAACGTGGAAAGAAGGTGTCCTGACCTGGCCTGCTGTAGGTCAGACAGCTCAGCGAGGGCCGAAAGACCATCTGCCCAGGTCTCCAGCCCTGTGGAAGCCCCAGCAACAGGGCCCTTGGGAAGCCAGCTGCTCAGACCCAGACCCCTGCCATCCGGGGTGCTCCCCGTGGCCAAGGAGCGAGTCCACACAGCCTTCCTGGATGCCACTCCGGGTGTGTCTGGGCCGCGGGGCTGGACCGCGGACTGCAGATCTGAGTGCGCATGCGTGTCGGGCCTGACCCTGCTTGTTCCTCACTCGCGTCCCTTGCAGTAGTCTGAGAAGGAGAGGGTCGGCCCTGGGGGGAGTGAGCCCTGGGCGCTGTGAATCTGCCCAGGACCGTTCCTCCTGTCTGGGAACGCCCTCCGCCCAGCGGGCAGCTTGGATGCTATCTCCTCAGCAAGCCCCTGGCAGGGGCCCTGGCCGCCTGCCGCCAATCCTGGCTGGGGGCTGACTCTATGCCCCTGGGATCCTGTGTGCCCAGGTCCTGCTGCCTGCTGAGCACGCGGGGACCTGGGAATGGGGGGGGGGGGCTTCCTCAGGCCCCTGAGACAGTCAGTGCCACCTGGAGCGTGAGCGCCACCTCCGGCCCCAGCCGTCTCTGCCTCTCTGCCAGCCTGTTCCTCCTCACCTGCAGAGATCCTCAGCCACTGACCTGTGTCCCGCAGGGGCCGCCACAGGCCTTCCTTGAGGCCCTGACCGAACTGGAGTCCTCTCAGGCTCCCGAGGGTCTCCACACACAGCTTCGCCTTCCCTCCCGCTCCTGGGAAGGCCTCTGCTCCCCTAGACCACCCAGCCAGGGGAGCCAGTGGGACTCTGCCTCCTGCCCAGCCATGCCCTCTGGCCGCCAGGGTGCCTGGCACACTAACTCCTCTGAGAGGCCTGCCTGCAGCCGGATGGTGAAGCCCGGGCTGGGCAGGTAAGGATTCCAGGGGCCGTGTGACTCCAGCTGTGAAGAGCCGTAGCCCACAAATGCACGTGTTTTGGGAATCAGCAGACTTTGGGCCCCAAAAGCCCAGGGGTGGAGAAGGTCTAGATTTGGTATCGGGCCGAATGGATTCCATCCGGTCTCTACCACTTGCCAGCTGTGGGGTCCAGGGTGAGTATTTTGGCCCTCTGGGCCTCCGTTTCCTCATTTGTTGAAGCATGATTGTCCTTACCTTCCTTCTGGGGTACTGGGAGGATCAATCGGGGCAGTGGCAGCAGCCTCCACCACATGGCTGTTTCCTGTATGTCCACCTGGTTGTCAAACTCTCCTCCGACCAGCTGGGGCTGTGGCTGATTACTCAGCCTGGTTAGTGGGGAAACTGAGGCATGAGAGGCGCTGGAGGCCTCCCGTGAACCTGGGAAGCAGGCTTCCAAGCTGCTGCTGCTGGTGTCTTGAGAGCGCTGCCCTGTACACAGCGTTGCGAAGTAGGGACCCGGAGGCAGCGCGCCCCCCTCAAGACGGAGCCTCCCAGCGGCGGGTGTGCGAGGGCGGCGCTGTGGCCCGGGGGGGCGGTGGGCAGGGTGGCGATCACCCCCCCCCCCCAGAGCTGCCACTCCGCTCGGCTGCTACTGTGGGGACGGTGCCATCCAGGCGCTCCTGATTCAGCCTGCTGTGCGGGAACTCCCCGGGGGCCCCCCGACCTACTGCTGGGGACCCGGGGTGGGGCTGTCACGGCCCCTCCTGGAACGTCACAGAGCTGGGGTGTGGGTGAGGCTCCTCCTCAGGGCCCACAGCTCTGCCATCCCAGGGTGGCGGGGAGATGTTCATGCTGAGTCCGCGTGTAGGGGGCTGCCGGGCTCGGGGGAATCTCAGAAACAGCTGACCCGGAAGTCCTCGGTGCAGAGCGGTTGCTACCATTTCTTGCGGACTTCTAGGAATGTGAGTCTCACTATTTATTCCATTTGGGGGTCAGCCCTCCTTTAGAAGTTCTTTTTGGGAAAAACAGAGGCTTCTTCTATGTGATTTCTCTCCAACTGATTCAAGTCTTGCCTGGGGAAACCACTGACTTTTTATTATTATTTTTTAACAGTAGGGAGGAGATGGGAGTGCCATGGTACAGTACTTCCTGTCTTCAAATCTTGACTCCTTTCCTTGCCAGCTCCCTGACCTAGGGCGTGGCATTTCCTGTCTCTAAAACTGCCCTTTGTCATCTTTAAAATGGGGCCGGGGCGGCCCTTGTATTTGCTGTAGGGAGCAAATAAGGGGATAAAGACCTGCTAGCGAAGATTGGGGAAGCGCAGTAAGTGGTAAACTGTGATCATTTGTTTTCAGTACTGGGACTTGAACTCAGGTCTTTCTTCACATTCAGATAGAACCTCAGAACTTTTTGAGACAGGATCTCAAGAAGTTGTCCCGGTGGGGCTTGAACTCGTGATCCTCCAGTATGCTAGGATTACAAGTGTGAGCCACCAGGTGTTCAAGTTAATTTGAGTTTCTTTCCCATGTAACAGTCCTCGCACGTGTGTGCAGGCCTCAAACGCCCTCCAGATGCTTTTCCCCAGCTACATGTCTGACCCCAGCATGCTCGGCTCCTACAGCTCTTGCGCCCCTGGGTTCCTGCCCTGGAGAGACCCTCTTCGTCCATCCATCCCACACATGCGTACGAGCTCCTGTCACATGACTATCACCAAGAAGAAAGTGGCACAGACCCGGCTTCAAATGAGCTCACCAACTGTAAGGGGACATTCGTGTCCCCAAAGCCCTGACTGGGTGAGCTAAAATCAGAGTACGGAAGCCAAGTCTGGGAGCAGGAAGAGGGGCCTGAGAGGTGCAGCCAGGGTCTCGGCCCCAGGCACCTGCAGGGAGGGATCCTCTGTAACGTTTCCCGTAGTGACCAGCACAGGGCCTGAGGTGCGGCGCAAAGCTCTTCGGGAATAATTCCCAGACACGAGCAGAGAAGCCCAAGGAAGGGCTGGCATGGAGCTGGCGCTAGAGTCAGCTGCATTCTGTGATCCCATGGAGCATCTGTCACTTCTTGTGCCCTGAGTTTCTCCCATGTGCCCTGCAGGGGACCAGCCTTGGAGACTCCGCGGCCACCTCAGCCCCAGCCACTCACTCTACAGCTAAGGAAGCCAAGGCCAACTCAGGGCCAGGCATGAAGCTCACATCATTGAACCATAATGGGACAGTCACTTGGAGACACAGCTGCCATACAGTACTGGGACAGCTGACCCCAGATGTCCCCGGACTGGGAGCCACAGTCCTCTCCTTCTGCCTAGCTGGCAGGCTGCTCCCTCAGCTCCAGGTGCATGCTCTGGTCACGCCGCTGCTGCGGAGGGCAGAAGTGATGGCATCTCACAATCAGGTGGAAAGCTCTGGCTCAGTTTTAGTCAGGTGATGTCCCAGGCTCAGTCAGCTGCAGCCACGGACAGAGTGACTTGGAACAAAAAATATCTTAGCAGCCCATTAATGGGGCCCTTAGGATGTGTTGGGCACAGCACAAGCCATTTGTCAGCTTCTTCGCAGCCAGCACACGGAGTGTGTATGAGTCACATTCCCATTTTACAGATGAGCAAACCGAGACTTGGAGAGATGAAGTCACCAATCCAAGAATGCAAAGCACAAATGCAAGTACAGCTGAGATTTAAAGCTGGGAGGGACTTCAGAGCCCATGACCTAAGCTGTCACCTAGATGTTCCCCTTGGCCAATCTGTTGCAGCCACATGGAAAGCAGCAAAGAGAATTCTAGAAAAAGATGGGAGGCAGTCAGACTGCTTACTCGTCATCACCAGTGAAGGTCATATGCTGGGGTTGCTGGCAGAGCTGGATTCATTATTTTAGTTTATGGCACTCACGGACGGACACTGTTCTGCCATTCCCAGAGGTGAGAACTACTTCACTGCACAGAAAGGGAAACTGAAGCAGGCAGGGATCTGTTAGGCTCTCAGTACATCAGGGGCAGAGCCAACTCACATTCTGCATCTCTTGAGTGGAGCACTCAAGGTCTTTCCCTGCTCTGAGGCAGTCTATGAGGAGTGTGTGTGTGTGTGTGTGTGTGTGTGTGTGCGCGTACTCACGTGTGTGTACATGTGTGCACACGTGAAGGCATCTCAGTCACGACTACCAGTGCTCAGCCTGGCATTTCCCCGCCCACCTGCCTGAGCTCCTCCTCCCACCCGCCCAGTCTGCCTCACCCTGTCATTAGCGCGGCCTGGGGCTTGGGAAGCGAACGTCATCCTGAGATGACAGCTGGCAGCCCTCGCGCTCCAACGCCTCGTGCCGAAGCGGCTGAGCCAGGCTCTGACTAAGGACTCTCAGCGGCCGGCGTGCACCTAGGAAAGGCGGTCTGGCTCAGAGCTTCGCCCCCATCCTCGGCTGGGGCCCCAAACACTGCGTGGGGCCATTCTAAGTCCCCACGCATGGGGCTCCTGACTTCTCGCCACCCTGGGGTGGTGCCCTCCGGACAGAGGCCACCACTTTAGACTGTAATTATAAGAGCCGGTTAGGGATGCATTTGTCAGCCTCTGAGGCTTGTCCACCTGCTGAGAGCTGCAAACGTTGTCATCTTGCCTGAGTCATGCTCGCTCCTGACCTTTACCTGGGACAGGCGGAGCATAATACTAACACACATACTCCCTTCTCTGGGTCTGCAGAGGCCCCGGGAGGGACAGCGAAGGGCCTGGGGGCTGCAAGAATGCACAGCTGTTGGCAATACTGCCACGTTCAGTGGTGATGTGCTCCGGGGCACAGGGGTCTCCCGGGGGATGGCTTGTGGCACGAGGCCAGTCAAGCTCGGACCGACGCACCCACAGGGCGGATCCGTCTCACCACAGTCTGAGCTTGTAGTCGCTGCTTGCAGACATCTTTGGGGGTCGCGCAGTCCCACCCCCAGCAGATGAGGGTCCTCACTTGGGCCTATCGCAGGCTGCCCAGGCCACAGTCTTTCTTTTTCCCCATCACTTAATGAAGATAGATTTCAGGGAGCCGGAAGTATTGATTAAATCACCTCTCTAAGCCACTCTGCTGTCTTCTCCAAACACTGATGATGGCTTTCTGGGAAATCTGCGGACAGAGAACTAACTTCTCACTTCAGAGAAGGAGCTCCATTTCGTGTGTGTGTGTGTGTGTGAGTGTGTGTGTGTGTGTGTGGTACTGGGGATCAGTGAGGCACCCCCGAGCTAAATCTCTGGCCTTCCATTTCCCTTTTCAACTCAGAAGTCTGAGCATGGTGCTGTTGGAGAGACACTGTTGGGTAGCTGGCTGGCTGGAGGATGAGAAAAGCGGGAGGAAGGAGGGAGGGAAGGAGGGTAGTGATGATGATGGTGATGTAGATGAGTGAAAGGGACGGGTGTAGACGGGTGGAAGGAAGGCAGGGAAGACGGACTGATGGATGGATGGATATGGGTGGCTTGAGGGATGAATAACAGGTAGATGGTGGATGGGGCGATGGCTGGTGGGTGGACAGGTGGGTGTACGGTGGGTGGATGGATGGATGGATGGGACAGGCAGTAACTGAGATGCCATCCCTGCCTCTAGGAGCCAACAGCCCATGGGGCAGAGGCTCAGAGGCCGTCGTCACAGGGCAGGCCAGCATGTGAATACCGAAGGGGATGCTCCGTGTGGGGCCCCAACCCAGCGGACAGGGGGCAGCGAGCGCCTCCTGGAGGACGAGAATGGATTGAGCCTCCACAAATTCAGCCTTCCAGGGTGGTCGTGGCTGATCTCACAGCAACATGGGTGCTTTTTTTTTTTTTTTTCCCTTTTTGAGACAGGGTCTCACTTTGTAGTTCAGGCTGGCTCTGAGCTCACTATGTAGTCCAGGCAAGCCTCGAACTCAGCAATCCTCCTGCCTCTGCCTCCTGAGTGCTGGTTTATTTATTTATTTATTTATTTATTTATTTATTTATTTATTTTTGAGACAGGGTCTGGCTGTGTAGTTCAGGCTGGCCCTCAGCTCACTATGTAACCCAGGCAAGCCTCAACCTCAGCAATCCTCCTGCCTCTGCCTCCCGAGTGCTGGGCTTACAGGCGTGAGCCACCATGCCTGGCACTGTGGTATGTGTTATTGATGGCTGGTGGGCGTGAGTCACCATGCCCAAGCATTGTATGTGGTTACCAGGATTGAACTCAGGACCTTGTGCTTGCAAGGAAGGCACTGGAACCACTGAGCTAAATCTCCAGTCCATGGGTGTTTATTTTTAAATACATTTTTTTT